>JAPZIH010000549.1:0-27500 GCA_027410445.1 Discoglossus pictus
ATAGATAGAAAAGGGGTGATAGATAGATAGAGAGGGGTGATAGATAGATAGATAGAGAGGGGTGATAGATAGATAGAGAGGGGTGATAGATAGATAGAGAGGGGAGAGATAGATAGAGCGGGGAGAGATAGATAGAGAGGGGAGAGATAGATAGAGAGGGGAGAGATAGATAGAGAGGGGAGAGATAGATAGAGAGGGGAGAGATAGATAGAGAGGGAGAGATAGATAGAGAGGGGAGAGATAGATAGAGAGGGGATAGAGATAGATAGAGAGGGGAGAGATAGATAGAGAGGGGAGATAGATAGATAGATAGATAGAGAGGGGAGAGATAGATAGAGAGGGGAGAGATAGATAGAGAGGGGTGATAGATAGATAGAGAGGGTGATAGATAGATAGAGAGGGGTGATAGATAGATAGAGAGGGGAGAGATAGATAGAGAGGGGAGATCGATAGATAGAGAGGGGAGATAGATAGAGAGGGGAGATAGATAGAGAGGGGAGATAGATAGAGAGGGGAGATAGATAGATAGATAGATAGATAGATAGATAGAGAGGATAGATAGATAGATAGAGAGGGGAGATAGGTAGAGAGGGGAGAGATAGGTAGAGAGGGGAGAGATAGATAGAGAGGGGAGATAGATAGAGAGGGGAGATAGATAGAGAGGGGAGATAGATAGATAGATAGATAGAGAGGGGAGATAGATAGATAGAGAGGGGAGATAGATAGATAGATAGAGAGGGGAGAGATAGATAGAGAGGGGAGAGATAGATAGAGAGGGGAGAGATAGATAGAGAGGGGAGAGATAGATAGAGAGGGGTGATAGATAGATAGAGAGGGGTGATAGATAGATAGAGAGGGGTGATAGATAGATAGAGAGGGGTGATAGATAGATAGAGAGGGGAGAGATAGATAGAGAGGGGTGATAGATAGATAGAGAGGGGAGAGATAGATAGAGAGGGGAGATAGATAGATAGAGAGGGGAGATAGATAGAGAGGGGAGATAGATAGAGAGGGGAGATAGATAGAGAGGGGAGATAGATAGAGAGGGGAGATAGATAGATAGATAGATAGATAGAGAGGATAGATAGATAGATAGATAGAGAGGGGAGATAGGTAGAGAGGGGAGAGATAGGTAGAGAGGGGAGAGATAGATAGAGAGGGGAGATAGATAGAGAGGGGAGATAGATAGAGAGGGGAGATAGATAGATAGATAGAGAGGGGAGATAGATAGATAGAGAGGGGAGATAGATAGAGAGGGGAGAGATAGATAGAGAGGGGTGATAGATAGATAGAGAGGGGTGATAGATAGATAGAGAGGGGTGATAGATAGATAGATAGATAGATAGATAGATAGATAGAGAGGGGAGATAGATAGATAGAGAGGGGAGATAGATAGATAGAGAGGGGAGATAGATAGAGAGGGGAGATAGATAGAGAGGGGAGATAGATAGAGAGGGGAGATAGATAGAGAGGGGAGATAGATAGATAGATAGATAGAGAGGATAGATAGATAGAGAGGGGAGATAGGTAGAGAGGGGAGAGATAGGTAGAGAGGGGAGAAATAGATAGAGAGGGGAGATAGATAGAGAGGGGAGATAGATAGAGAGGGGAGATAGATAGAGAGGGGAGATAGATAGAGAGGGGAGATAGATAGAGAGGGGAGATAGATAGAGAGGGGAGATAGATAGAGAGGGGAGATAGATAGAGAGGGGAGATAGATAGATAGATAGATAGAGAGGGGAGATAGATAGATAGAGAGGGGAGATAGATAGATAGAGAGGGGAGATAGATAGATAGAGAGGGGAGAGATAGATAGAGAGGGGAGATAGATAGATAGATAGAGAGGGGAGATAGATAGATAGAGAGGGGAGAGATATATAGAGAGGGGAGAGATAGATAGAGAGGGGAGAGATAGATAGATAGAGAGGGGAGAGATAGATAGAGAGGGGAGAGATAGATAGAGAGGGGAGATAGATAGATAGATAGAGAGGGGAGAGATAGATAGATAGAGAGGGGAGAGATAGATAGAGAGGGGAGATAGGTAGAGAGGGGAGAGATAGGTAGAGAGGGGAGAGATAGGCAGAGAGGGGAGAGATAGATAGAGAGGGGAGATAGATAGATAGAGAGGGGAGATAGATAGAGAGGGGAGAGATAGGTAGAGAGGGGAGAGATAGGCAGAGAGGGGAGAGATAGATAGAGAGGGGAGAGATAGATAGAGAGGGGAGAGATAGATAGAGAGGGGAGATAGATAGAGAGGGGAGATAGATAGAGAGGGGAGAGATAGATAGAGAGGGGAGAGATAGATAGAGAGGGGAGAGATAGATAGAGAGGGGAGAGATAGGTAGATAGAGAGGGGAGATAGATAGAGAGGGGAGAGATAGATAGAGAGGGGAGAGATAGGTAGATAGATAGATAAGGGCTTGGCAAACACCAGGACCCACACCTCCTAACTTGGCTGGCCTCTACATTTTAGAAAGATTTATTAACCCCTGATATATGTGACAATGTATCCAGCGCGCGAGTGACCAGCTAAAGCTTGTGTGTACCAACAGCAAAACTCGTATTCAAACGCGTCTTCATATATATGTTACGGGCAATGTGTAGAATAATGACAACAAGGTTCCTGTATTATTAGTCCGAATCAACCATAGTTAATCATAAGGATCATTTATTAGAGAACTGCGGCACTTTGAGCTGACGGGTAGCTCTGCACGCGCACTGTTTGGAAACACATTGGTTCAATGCATGATTTAATATGCCATATAACTTTTAATGAATAAAGCAGCTAACATAAACCAATATTCTTTGTGTGTGTTTTAGTTACCAAAACAACTCAATATATAAAAGGCGCGCCGACAGAAGGGACCTTGAGCTATGAGAGGCGCGCCTGAGGAGCTGGGGGCGACGAGTGCCCGCGCCGAACATAGCGATGGCTCCGCTGTTGACTAAGCGCCATCGAGTTACGCCACGTCGGAGGATGGTTATATTCTTTGCCTTCCCTTAAAACCAACGTTAACTTGATAATGACAAAATATTCTTATATTGGATCCATACTGGTTTCAGTATAATGTAGGTTCTGGCCTCTGGGGTGGTTCATGACAACTTTTTAGACCATAATGTAATACATTTTCCCTAATTCACAGTCTAGGCAGCTGTGTCTTGTGCTCATGGCACCTGCTACAAGGAAAGATTTTGGGTGTCGGGTTCTTGAATCAGCAAATCTGTAATATATAAAACAACGCATTCAGCACATTGCCCGGTCATTCTACGGAGTGACCACGTCAAAAGATTGAACGATGATACACATTGCCCACATCCAACACACTGCCTGTTACATTTATATGTCCACCACTGCATTAGAGGCTTGCTATAAGCCTGAAGCGAGATCTTTTAACAGAACATTGTTTACTGTGTAAAGATTGAGGAGGACACCCGCCGGAAGGCAGCACATTTCTCACAATGACAGTTGACCCTTTAAACCTCAGTGTTGTTCCCACGTATGGCTGCTCGCAGGGTCTCTTGCTGCGAGCCGTTTCCTCTCCAGCTGCAGGAACCCAGAACTCTGTGGAATTACTGACCGACTGTCACTTGCTGTAAAACATCACCTGTGTCCTGATGTGGCCTCCATGTGCGGCTCTTATAGGAGCAGCTTCTGCTGTAGGTCTGGCCCATAACCAGGCACTTTAATCTGCCACTGTACAGTGTAGGAGCAGCCATTTTGCCCCTCACATTCTCCCTCACGGATATCCTCCTCCATCTTTTTTAGCTGTAGCTTGCAACAGAATACGCACATGTGATGATACTGTTTGGGGTGGAGCTATTCACACAGCTGGGCAGGCTATTATGGATGTTGCGACTTGCGACGTGTACGGCTTAGGCTGCAATGAGCGCACATCGCGAGGCCAGCACGACTTTGTGCAAAAAATGGTGGCCGTATCGCTAATTGTGAGGCACGCAACACAGAAAAAAATATATGAATTTAATGACCAAGGTTTTTTTTTTCCATGTAACTCGAAAGACCGACAAAAAATAAATAAATAATGTAAAAAATAAATTAAAAACCTCACACACAGCTCGAAGCGGGACTTGCGGCGAGCGGCGAAGCGGGACTCGCGGCGAAGCGGGACTCGCGGCGAAGCGGGACTCGCGGCGAAGCGGGACTCGCGGCGAAGCGGGACTCGCGGCGAAGCGGGACTCGCGGCGAAGCGGGACTCGCGGCGAAGGTGCTCATTGAGAGGCATGAAGGTGGCGGGTTGCTCGAGGCCTGCAATGAGCGGCGAAGGCGCTCACTGCGAGGCCGGCATCTTACAGGGCTGAGAGCCTCGCATTATGTGGCAAACAGCATTGCCAGTCTTCACATTTTCTTGCCAAGTCGCTAGTGTATTTATCTATCTATCTACATATATATATATAATGAGAAAATAAGTAGCTGTTTGTGTGTATACGTCTGTACAGGTGTGTGTGTAACCTGTGTATTTGCCTGTACATCAGGTACGTGTGTGATTTCTAATGACATAGATGAATGAAGCAGGATACTCCATATTGCTTCCCCTGCAGCACTCATTGGGGTTGATGAATATTTTATGAGCATTAATGCTCCGTGTCGGGTTCCTAGACAGGATTGGGCTCGGGCCAGGGCTGGGCGCGCTCTCACTGCGGATGGATCTAATTAAATTGCTGCTCAAGTTCTAGTAATAATCCCTCTCTGGTCATGTGACTTCCATACTTTCCATTTGCGCCAGCGCTCTATACGCAGAGCTAATGAGGAATGCGTCTGACATTAATGATTCTTTAACCCTTTCACTGCAGGTCACACAATACGCAGAACTTACTGAGGGGGGAGGAGGAGAACCCGGCGAAGGAGCTGGCCATGATATAGTCCGCGATCTGCTGCAGCGCCAGGAGCCCCGTGGGATTGTTCCCCTTGTTCATCTGGTCCTGGATCAGAGTCTCCAGGTCCTCTCGGAAAGCCTGTGAGTAGAGACCAAGAGCATTATGGGAGGGACTGGACAAATCACTGAGAGCAGGACACCCCTCCAAAAAGCAAAACTGCAATGAAATAAAATGACAGTGACCTATGTGCAGTCCCCCAGGCCAGGATTTAGGGATCTCTCAACTTGTGCATCAATCACCCCCTCACTCACCCACTATGGGACGTTCCTGGGTATTATTAGGAATATAATATCCCTGTATATGTATTTACTTTCATGTACTTTCCTTTTTTAAGAAATTATTATAAGTTCTGTATTTACTGCCTAAAATCACACAAATAGTCCCTGTATGGGTCTGCCCTCTGCAGCATATGCAGACTCTGTAGGGCTGAACGTGCAGTGTCCTAACCTATCAGGGGCCGCATCTCAGTTGCATGTAGCAGAATGTTGCTGAGAGATGTCACTGATTGGTTAGTATGAGACACTGCACAGTCAGTACTGCAGAGTCTGTGTCTGCATGCGCTGCAGAGGGCAGACCCATACAGGGGCTTATTAGCATTTCTTAATAAAACAAAGTACATAAAAGTAAATAGATACACAGGGATATTATATACCTAGTAACATGCAGAAACCTTTATATATATATATATATACACACACACACACACACATATATACTGTATATAGATGCACATTTACCAAAACCAGCACTACCCCTACTCCACCAGCAGAGGGCACTGAGGCACCTTATATTTAAGCATCTGATCCAGACTGGACACATAGTAGGGAGGTCTCAGCAGTCTCTTTAGACAGAGATCTCACATTCTGTAATCACACCGGACCACACAACGAGCTGCTGATTATATGAGCAATCACTTAAATGTGATTACAGGGTCCCCACAAAATAACTGTAAATGTCCGTACCGAGGGCCACATGCTGCGTTTACACTGTTTCTGAAGAACTAGAACAAAGAAAATTAAAATGTACTTTAGGAATAATTAGGTTCCTTCACAAGACAGACTAACACACACCCGGGGAAGGCCCTATAGACAGTAACAGACCTGGCTGCAGATTACATATGTATTATCTTTACAAAAAAAATCTGGCATGTTATGTAGTCTAGTTCTTCACACCACACTGCAGTATGTCTAATGGTTCCTTAAAGGGGCACAGAATATAAATATCTTTTTTTAAATGAAGGTTCGGGAACAGAATAAACAGTTTTGGAATTATAACTGCCTTCGGGGCTTGTCCCTATCAGCCAATGAGCACGAGTGTAGCTTTTCTATTAATTTCCATTAAGTTTTTCCAAACTTCCCATAATAAAGAAAAACCCACTTTTATAAACGTGTAAAACACAATCTAATGGATGACAGAAAGGTAACAACGGACCCGATGCCTCTCAGCGAATCTGTAATTACCAGCAACAATCTCCGGCCTAACAAAATATGAATCTATTTCTAGGTGGATCAGAAAGGCCAGCTGACAACAATATTAAAGCCTATGTAATTATACAGAGCTCTAATTCCTACCATCTCCACGTCTCTTCCTAACCAGCAAGAAATGAGCGGTGACATCATAGGGTGACATCACAGATCAGCAGCCAATTAAAGGGACCCGTTTAATGTCTTTATTATGACGTCCATATCATTACCCAGAATCCTTAGAGTGACCTTGATACAGGATGTCTTGCGCAAAGTTACCCAACTACTTTTAACCCTCGCTGCCCCAGGTAATTCTAGTAATAACTTAAAAAAATAAATAAATAAATAAATAAATAAATAGAAGAAATGTATAAAATCTGAACATAAATGTCCAGACTATTTCCTGGGTCCCTCAGGATTTAAGGTAAGTGAGGAGGGTCTCGGACACGTTGTTAGGAGGGTCTCGGACACGTTGTTAGGAGGGTCTCGGACACAGAGCAGTTATAGATTCCCATCCCTGATTTATACAGCGCAGCCCCCCCCCCCCCCCCCCCCCAGTGCGCGCGTCCCACAGAGCCGGCCGCTCTTGTGATTGTGTAATGAAGCGAGGGGCTCGGGACACATAACAAAGCCCCCCAGAGCCGGCCTCTACACAAAGGGAGTGGTAAAGAGGATTAGTGTACACCCCCAACCCGAAGAAAGGGAAACTGTGACTTCTGCTGACGTCATCTTATCTCACTTGGTTCACAATTATATACGTTTTTTGGTCAGGCTCTGAAACAGTGTTATATAGAACCATCACTCTGTATGCAGGGGAGGGGGCTGTAAGACCCCAGACTCACTCACTGGTCTAGTGACCACAGCTCTGTATGTAGGGGCAGGGGAGGGGGCTGTAAGACCCCAGACTCACTCACTGGTCTAGTGACCACAGCTCTGTATGTAGGGGCAGGGGAGGGGGCTGTAAGACCCCAGACTCACTCACTGGTCTAGTGACCACAGCTCTGTATGTAGGGGCAGGGGAGGGGGCAGTGAGACCCCAGACTCACTCACTGGTGTAGTGACCACAGCTCTGTATGTAGGGGCAGGGGAGGGGGCTGTAAGACCCCAGACTCACTCACTGGTCTAGTGACCACAGCTCTGTATGTAGGGGCAGGGGAGGGGGCAGTGAGACCCCAGACTCACTCACTGGTGTAGGGATCACAGCTCTGTATGTAGGGGCAGGGGAGGGGCAGTAAGACCCCAGACTCACTCACTGGTGTAGGGATCACAGCTCTGTATGTAGGGGCAGGGGAGGGGGCAGTGAGACCCCAGACTCACTCACTGGTGTAGTAATCACAGCTCTGTATGTAGGGGCAGGGGAGGGGACAGTAAGACCCCAGACTCACTCACTGGTGTAGTGACCCCAGCTCTGTATGTAGGGGCAGGGGAGGGGGCAGTAAGACCCCAGACTCACTCACTGGTCTAGTGACCACAGCTCTGTATGTAGGGGCAGGGGAGGGGGCAGTAAGACCCCAGACTCACTCACTGGTCTAGTGACCACAGCTCTGTATGTAGGGGCAGGGGAGGGGGCAGTGAGACCCCAGACTCACTCACTGGTGTAGTGACCCCAGCTCTGTGTGTAGGGGCAGGGGAGGGAGCAGTGAGACCCCAGACTCACTCACTGGTGTAGTAATCACAGCTCTGTATGTAGGGGCAGGGGAGGGGGCAGTAAGACCCCAGACTCACTCATTGGTGTAGTAATCACAGCTCTGTATGTAGGGGCAGGGGAGGGGGCAGTGAGACCCCAGACTCACTCATTGGTGTAGTAATCACAGCTCTGTATGTAGGGGCAGGGGAGGGGGCAGTGAGACCCCAGACTCACTCACTGGTGTAGTAATCACAGCTCTGTATGTAGGGGCAGGGGAGGGGGCAGTAAGACCCCAGACTCACTCACTGGTGTAGTGACCACAGCTCTGTATGTAGGGGCAGGGGAGGGGGCAGTAAGACCCCAGACTCACTCATTGGTGTAGTGACCCCAGCTCTGTATGTAGGGGCAGGGGAGGGGGCAGTAAGACCCCAGACTCACTCACTGGTGTAGTGACCCCAGCTCTGTATGTAAGGGCAGGGGAGGGGGCAGTAAGACCCCAGACTCACTCACCGGTGTAGTGATCCCAGCTCTGTATGTAGGGGCAGGGGAGGGGGCAGTAAGACCCCAGACTCACTCACTGGTGTAGTGATCACAGCTCTGTATGTAGGGACAGGGGAGGGGGCAGTAAGACCCCAGACTCACTCACTGGTGTAGTGACCCCAGCTGTGTATGTAGGGGCAGGGGAGGGGCAGTAAGACCCCAGACTCACTCATTGGTGTAGTGACCACAGCTGTGTATGTAGGGGCAGGGGAGGGGCAGTAAGACCCCAGACTCACTCACTGGTGTAGTGACCACAGCTGTGTATGTAGGGACAGGGGAGGGGGGCAGTAAGACCCCAGACTCACTCATTGGTGTAGTGACCAAAGCTGTGTATGTAGGGGCAGGAGAGGGGCAGTAAGACCCCAGACTCACTCACTGGTGTAGTGACCACAGCTGTGTATGTAGGGACAGGGGAGGGGGCAGTAAGACCCCAGACTCACTCATTGGTGTAGTGACCAAAGCTGTGTATGTAGGGGCAGGAGAGGGGCAGTAAGACCCCAGACTCACTCACTGGTGTAGTGACCACAGCTGTGTATGTAGGGACAGGGGAGGGGCAGTAAGACCCCAGACTCACTCACTGGTGTAGGGACCACAGCTCTGTATGTAGGGGCAGTAAGACCCCAGACTCACTCACTGGTGTAGTGACCCCAGCTCTGTATGCAGGGGCAGGGGAGGGGACAGTAAGACCCCAGACTCACTCACTGGTGTAGTGACCACAGCTCTGTATGTAGGGGCAGTAAGACCCCAGACTCACTCACTGGTGTAGTGACCCCAGCTCTGTATGTAGGGGCAGGGGAGGGGGCAGTAAGACCCCAGACTCACTCACTGGTGTAGTGACCACAGCTCTGTATGCAGGGGCAGGGGAGGGGACAGTAAGACCCCAGACTCACTCACTGGTGTAGTGACCACAGCTCTGTATGTAGGGGCAGGAGAGGGGCAGTAAGACCCCAGACTCACTCATTGGTGTAGTGACCACAGCTGTGTATGTAGGGACAGGGGAGGGGCAGTAAGACCCCAGACTCACTCACTGGTGTAGTGACCACAGCTCTGTATGTAAGGGCAGGGGAGGGGGCAGTAAGACCCCAGACTCACTCACCGGTGTAGTGATCCCAGCTCTGTATGTAGGGGCAGGGGAGGGGGCAGTAAGACCCCAGACTCACTCACAGGTGTAGTGACCACAGCTCTGTATGTAGGGGCAGAGGAGGGGACAGTAAGACCCCAGACTCACTCACTGGTGTAGTGACCACAGCTCTGTATGTAGGGGCAGGAGAGGGGCAGTAAGACCCCAGACTCACTCACTGGTGTAGTGATCACAGCTCTGTATGTAGGGGCAGGGGAGGGGGCAGTAAGACCCCAGACTCACTCACTGGTGTAGTGACCACAGCTCTGTATGTAGGGGCAGTGGAGGGGACAGTAAGACCCCAGACTCACTCACTGGTGTAGTGACCACAGCTCTGTATGTAGGGGCAGGAGAGGGGCAGTAAGACCCCAGACTCACTCTCTGGTGTAGTGATCACAGCTCTGTATGTAGGGGCAGGGGAGGGGGCAGTAAGACCCCAGACTCACTCACTGGTGTAGTGACCCCAGCTATGTATGTAGGGGCAGGGGAGGGGGCAGTAAGACCCCAGACTCACTCACTGGTGTAGTGACCCCAGCTCTGTGTGTAGGGGCAGGGGAGGGGGCAGTAAGACCCCAGACTCACTGGTGTAGTGACCACAGCTCTGTATGTAGGGGCAGGAGAGGGGGCAGTAAGACCCCAGACTCACTCACTGGTGTAGTGACCCCAGCTCTGTATGTAGGGGCAGGGGAGGGGGCAGTAAGACCCCAGACTCACTCACTGGTGTAGTGACCCCAGCTCTGTATGTAGGGGCAGGGGAGGGGGCAGTAAGACCCCAGACTCACTCACTGGTGTAGTGATCCCAGCTCTGTGTGTAGGGGCAGGGGAGGGGCAGTAAGACCCCAGACTCACTCACTGGTGTAGTGATCCCAGCTGTGTATGTAGGGGCAGGGGAGGGGCAGTAAGACCCCAGACTCACTCACTGGTGTAGTGACCACAGCTCTGTATGTAGGGGCAGGAGAGGGGGCAGTAAGACCCCAGACTCACTCACTGGTGTAGTGACCCCAGCTCTGTATGTAGGGGCAGGGGAGGGGGGCAGTAAGACCCCCAGACTCACTCACTGGTGTAGTGATCCCAGCTCTGTGTGTAGGGGCAGGGGAGGGGCAGTAAGACCCCAGACTCACTCACTGGTGTAGTGATCCCAGCTCTGTATGTAGGGGCAGGGGAGGGGGCAGTAAGACCCCAGACTCACTCACTGGTGTAGTGATCACAGCTCTGTATGTAGGGGCAGGGGAGGGGGCAGTAAGACCCCAGACTCACTCACTGGTGTAGTGACCCCAGCTGTGTATGTAGGGGCAGGGGAGGGGCAGTAAGACCCCAGACTCACTCACTGGTGTAGTGACCCCAGCTCTGTATGTAGGGGCAGGGGAGGGAGCAGTAAGACCCCAGACTCACTCACTGGTGTAGTGATCACAGCTGTGTATGTAGGGGCAGGGGAGGGGCAGTAAGACCCCAGACTCACTCACCGGACTCTTGAGGATCTGTGTGACCCGTTTTTTCTGCTCCATCATATTGAAGTCCTGCCTCAGGTCGGGGGACATGTTCCTCTCTCTGATATAGGTCGGGTCATTTTCGTCGATGCGGTCGAAGTACCTCTCCTTGTGAGGCATGCTGGGAGGTGGTGGGGCCGTGATCACCCCCTGGCTGGCTCCGGAGCTCATCTTCACTTGTGAGGAGCGGCGCTCACCTGGACAAGAGAGTAAGGACACGGTGAGTGATGAGCGCTGCAGGGGATGGATCTAGGGATCGGTAATTATGGATTTACACAACGCTTATTACAGAGCTCTGATAAAGGAGTGTATATATATATATATATATATATATGCCGTATTTTTCAGTAAGTAACGCACACCCCAAACTTTATTAACAATCAGCAATTTTCGGTAGATAACGCGCACCTACAGATAACGCGCATGACGCTAACTATTAGTAAAGTGAGGAAGTGCAGACTTATACTGACTGAGGACCACAAGGACAAAGGAGTGCGTTGCTTAAAAGGTACGTACACATTTATTAAGCCCTCCACTGTGCAGAATACAGTAAATACGATTTATTTACTGTATTATATATACAGGAGTTGTATCATAGTGTTCCAGTTATTATACATCACATATATAGCTGTCAGCAGCCGGGCTTGCCAAAATCCGTTGGTTATGCAACGGGGAAACTGCGGACTTGCGAAGCGAGCCCACAGTTGCGGACGCAACCGCGGAACTCGCAAAGCAAGGGCGGCGTTTGCAGCCAGGCAAGGAGCACCAAAGGCGCTGGTGGAGATGAGCGCCATGGGCGCATCCCTGCAACCCCGTGCGACTTAGGCAGGGAGCGCCCAAGGCGTTCACTGCACGCCTCACAAGGAGCACCAAGGCTGCTCACAGGAGCAAAACTACACAAGGGGACAGACTCGCAATGAGCGGACCTTGCAATAAGCGCCAAACGGGCTCTAAAAACCAAAAAAAAACCACCAACCCAGAGCCTTGCAATAAGCCCAAAGGCGTTTACCACGAGGCGCGCAATCAGCGCCGAAGGTACACACACAACCAAAACAATTACTTTCTGTGCCAAAGCACATTCCTTGAGTTACAATTCTATTGCCGTCATTTTTTGACGGGCAATTCGCAAGTGAGTGTATATTGATAATCAGATCCCTGGCTCCTACAAGTCAATCTGGCTCCCTACGTCTCATCTGTCAGTCCTGCTTCGTGCTATGATTTCGCCTACAGTGAGATAAACAACTTTGCTGTGTTTAATAAAAGTGGAAGTTTCTTATCCGTAGCATGTCATTTCTCCCATCCTGCACAGACTGGCTTCTCTCGCCCTGTCAGGGATCAGCGGTATCGTCCCTGAGGGTCTATTAGCCTCCACTTAGCGTATATTTTACTTACGAGCTTTGTTATTATCCTGCTCCTGTTTTAAAGCCAAGTGTGCGAGTCCATGTAATGTGATATTTAGATATTTACAGGACATGACACCCTAGATAAGGACAAACAACACTGATAAGAGTATGAAAAACACCATTACATTAAAGGGACACGGAGGGCTCCCACTTTTTAATATTGTAATAAAATGAACTACTAATACAATGCATGTATAGTGCTATATGTACTAGCCAATCACATACTGACAGCTGCCTGTTGCTGAAATACTCAGAGTCTGTGATTGGCTAGTACATCTAGTATTATACATTATAAGCCTGAGCTAAAAGAGGCACAGCTTTCCAGGGACTGTTTGGAAGGTTTCAGTAAGTAATATCTGTTTATTAACAAGTGCTTAAATAATCTTCCTAAGTGCTTATTTACATATTTAAATACAGGGATCCCTTTAAGATTGTCCATGTGTTTTTATAAAGCAAAGAATATTACAAAGTTGTTTGTCTTACTAGTCCGCACGGCTTTATTATCCCCCTATTAGCCGCGTAACCAGCCCTATTGGTGCACCCTCCCACAGCGAGGTCCCTGATTGGTCGCTGGTGACACTCTCCTGGTCATCTCCTTCAGTCACAGGGCTCGGCTGGAAAGATTAAAGATTGTCCTGGGAGTCTCAGCCGGGCGACAGATGGACATTACCCCCCCCCCCCCCCCCCGTACACCCCCCTCCTCGTCCAGCTCCAGACAGATTTGTTTTGAAACTGGAGAGGATCACATGGCGCAGAAAAGACGCGGGATTAACGGATACAAGAAACCTGGCCTTATGCACACAGTCATATAATAAAACCTGGCCTGATGCACAGTCATATAATAAAACCTGGCCTGGTGCACACAGTCATATAATAAAACCTGGCCTGATGCACAGTCATATAATAAAACCTGGCCTGGTGCACACAGTCATATAATAAAACCTGGCCTGGTGCACACAGTCATATAATAAAACCTGGCCTGGTGCACACAGTCATATAATAAAACCTGGCCTGATGCACACAGTCATATAATAAAACCTGGCCTGATGCACACAGTCATATAATAAAACCTGGCCTGATGCACACAGTCATATAATAAAACCTGGCCTGGTGCACACAGTCATATAATAAAACCTGGCCTGATGCACACAGTCATATAATAAAACCTGGCCTGATGCACACAGTCATATAATAAAACCTGGCCTGGTGCGCACAGTCATATAATAAAACCTGGCCTGGTGCACACAGTCATATAATAAAACCTGGCCTGATGCACACAGTCATATAATAAAACCTGGCCTGATGCGCACAGTCAAATAATAATACCTGGCCTGGTGCACACAGTCATATAATAAAACCTGGCCTGATGCACACAGTCATATAATAAAACCTGGCCTGATGCACACAGTCATATAATAAAACCTGGCCTGATGCACACAGTCATATAATAAAACCTGGCCTGATGCACACAGTCAAATAATAAAACCTGGCCTGATGCACACAGTCATATAATAAAACCTGGCCTGATGCACACAGTCATATAATAAAACCTGGCCTGATGCACACAGTCATATAATAAAACCTGGCCTGATGCACACAGTCATATAATAAAACCTGGCCTGATGCACACAGTCATATAATAAAACCTGGCCTGATGCACACAGTCATATAATAAAACCTGGCCTGATGCACACAGTCATATAATAAAACCTGGCCTGATGCACACAGTCATATAATAAAGCCTGGCCTGATGCACACAGTCATATAATAAAACCTGGCCTGATGCACACAGTCATATAATAAAACCTGGCCTGATGCACACAGTCATATAATAAAACCTGGCCTGATGCACACAGTCATATAATAAAGCCTGGCCTGATGCACACAGTCATATAATAAAGCCTGGCCTGATGCACACAGTCATATAATAAAGCCTGGCCTGATGCACACAGTCATATAATAAAACCTGGCCTGATGCACACAGTCATATAATAAAACCTGGCCTGATGCACACAGTCATATAATAAAACCTGGCCTGATGCACACAGTCATATAATAAAACCTGGCCTGATGCACACAGTCATATAATAAAACCTGGCCTGATGCACACAGTCATATAATAAAATCTGGCCTGATGCACACAGTCATATAATAAAATCTGGCCTGATGCACACAGTCATATAATAAAACCTGGCCTGATGCACACAGTCATATAATAAAACCTGGCCTGATGCACACAGTCATATAATAAAACCTGGCCTGATGCACACAGTCATATAATAAAGCCTGGCCTGATGCACACAGTCATATAATAAAGCCTGGCCTGATGCACACAGTCATATAATAAAACCTGGCCTGATGCACACAGTCATATAATAAAACCTGGCCTGATGCACACAGTCATATAATAAAACCTGGCCTGATGCACACAGTCATATAATAAAACCTGGCCTGGTGCACACAGTCATATAATAATCTGGCCTGATGCACACAGTCATATAATAAAACCTGGCCTGATGCACACAGTCATATAATAAAACCTGGCCTGATGCACACAGTCATATAATAAAACCTGGCCTGATGCACACAGTCATATAATAACCTGGCCTGATGCACACAGTCATATAATAAAACCTGGCCTGGTGCACACAGTCATATAATAAAACCTGGCCTGATGCACACAGTCATATAATAAAACCTGGCCTGGTGCACACAGTCAGATAATAAAACCTGCCCTGATGCACACAGTCAGATAATAAAACCTGCCCTGATGCACACAGTCATATAATA
The DNA here is from genome assembly GCA_027410445.1 of Discoglossus pictus. Lineage (NCBI taxonomy): Eukaryota > Metazoa > Chordata > Amphibia > Anura > Alytidae > Discoglossus > Discoglossus pictus. The sequence goes on from JAPZIH010000549.1 coordinate 15,324, forward strand.
AAACCTGGCCTGATGCACACAGTCATATAATAAAACCTGGCCTGATGCACACCGTCATATAATAAAACCTGGCCTGATGCACACAGTCATATAATAAAACCTGGCCTGGAGCACACAGTCATATAATAAAACCTGGCCTGATGCACACAGTCATATAATAAAACCTGGCCTGGAGCACACAGTCATATAATAAAACCTGGCCTGGAGCACACAGTCATATAATAAAACCTGGCCTGATGCACACAGTCATATAATAAAACCTGGCCTGGTGCACACAGTCATATAATAAAACCTGGCCTGGTGCACACAGTCATATAATAAAACCTGGCCTGATGCACACAGTCATATAATAAAGCCTGGCCTGGTGCACACAGTCATATAATAAAACCTGGCCTGATGCACACAGTCATATAATAAAACCTGGCCTGGTGCACACAGTCATATAATAATCTGGCCTGGTGCACACAGTCATATAATAAAGCCTGGCCTGATGCACACAGTCATATAATAAAACCTGGCCTGGTGCACACAGTCATATAATAAAGCCTGGCCTGGTGCACACAGTCATATAATAAAACCTGGCCTGGTGCACACAGTCATATAATAAAACCTGGCCTGATGCACACAGTCATATAATAAAGCCTGGCCTGGTGCACACAGTCATATAATAAAACCTGGCCTGATGCACACAGTCATATAATAAAACCTGGCCTGATGCACACAGTCATATAATAAAACCTTTGACGTAACTAAAAAAGGAGCGCGCACAGAGCTGCACATGGTAGTATGTCACTAGTAATAAGACACTAATACAAATATACTTATACGTTTTTATAATCTTGATCATAAAACAATAAAATGTAAAAAAAAAAACACAAGTAGGAATTAACATGAAGAATCCCCCAACAATACAATACCATTAGAAAATATACTATAAAAACGGGATAAAATGTTATAAAGATATATAAAAAAAACCTGGCCTGACGCAGTGACTGAAAAGAACCCTAGCTGGATGCAGACGGACAGAGACAGACTGACAGACGGACAGACACACAGACACACAGACGGACAGACACACAGACGGACAGACACACAGACGGACAGACACACAGACGGACAGACACACAGACGGACAGACACACAGACGGACAGACACACAGACGGACAGACACACAGACGGACAGACACACAGACGGACAGACACAGACGGACAGACACACAGACGGACAGACACACAGACGGACAGACACACAGACGGACAGACACACAGACGGACAGACACACAGACGGACAGAGACAGACGGACAGAGACAGACACAGACACACAGATCTTACATTAAAATGACGGCGGATGATCATTTTAAGCGGTTACAAACTTCACAAATATCTGATGTTTTCCCCAATCTACAGGGTCCTTGGTACAAACTGATACAATATTTGTCAGAAAATAAAGTACTTAAATACTATGCGTCAAAGAGGAAAACCGCAAATATGGGGTGAATTCCCTCTTCATTACACCCTCTAGTATGATATATGGAAAGAACACAATGCCAGGTTACATTGATGGCCCCCACGCAAGCACCGGGGGGCCCCCACAAAGATCAAACACATATAAGTGCCCAAGGAAGCTGTCTAGATACACAAACACTAATATATAGGAAACCCAGCCAGATGAGGGTGCGCACACAGACGCATAAGAAACATTGCCTGTCCCCTTATACGCGCACGGACATACACAGGTCTAAATGGTGAGCACCACACCTTGCCCGATACCTACAAGAACAATCAATACACTGATATACAGACTGTGCGTGTACAGAGACAATAACCACGGCCCCTAATGGCTTTGCGATAGACATGATCAGGGTACAGAGAGCGGTGTGTACACGACACGGGATTCTCTCACACATTGTGCTCCGGGTATTTCTGGTGATGCTTCTCAGTATAATATATATATATATATATATATAGTCTGTGACTTTGTGCCCTCACCCCACACTCACTCACTACTCTGGGGTCAGGACTGGATCTATGATGCCCCTCTTGTCTCCATCTCACATGTTATTTTGCCTATTTTCCTCTCTTTTACACCCCCCACCTATGTAGAGACATCAAGGATAGCAACTCAATACACAAACTCCTCTGCCAGATTGGAGATCAGTGTCGGGTTAGGAGGCCGGTGCAAGGTGGGGGGGGGGGGGGGGGGGCCCATATAGTCCGGAGCAAGGTGGGGGGGCCCATACAGGCCGGAGCACGGTGGGGGGCACATATAGGCCGGAGCACGGTGGGGGGCACATATAGGCCGGAGCACGGTGGGGCGCACATATAGGCCAGAGCACGGTGGGGGGCACATATAGGCCAGAGCACGGTGGGGGGCACATATAGGCCGGAGCACGGTGGGGGGCACATATAGGCCGGAGCACGGTGGGGGGCACATATAGGCCGGAGCACGGTGGGGGGCACATATAGGCCGGAGCACGGTGGGGGGCACATGTAGGCCGGAGCACTGTGGGGGGGCCATGTAGGCCGGAGCACGGTGGGGGGGCACATATAGGCCGGAGCACTGTGGGGGGGCACATATAGGCCGGAGCACGGTGGGGCGCACATATAGGCCGGAGCACGGTGGGGGGCACATATAGGCCGGAGCACGGTGGGGGGCACATATAGGCCGGAGCACGGTGGGGGGCACATATAGGCCGGAGCAAGGTGGGGGGCCCATACAGGCCGGAGCAAGGTGGGGGGCCCATACAGGCCGGAGCACTGTCGGGGGGCCATGTAGGCCGGAGCACGGTGGGGGGCACATATAGGCCGGAGCACTGTGGGGGGCACATATAGGCCGGAGCACTGTGGGGGGCACATATAGGCCGGAGCACTGTGGGGGGGCACATATAGGCCGGAGCACTGTGGGGGGCACATATAGGCCGGAGCACTGTGGGGGGCACATATAGGCCGGAGCACTGTGGGGGGCACATATAGGCCGGAGCACTGTGGGGGGCACATATAGGCCGGAGCACTGTGGGGGGGCCATGTAGGCCGGAGCAAGGTGGGGGGCACACATAGGCCGGAGCAAGGTGGGGCGCACACATAGGCCGGAGCAAGGTGGGGGGCACATATAGGCAGCCAAGGCCCCCATATAGAATCCCTGTGCCCTAATACATAAACATATTATTGCTCCACTGTAGCCCTGTATTTAATGCTCATTTGCAGAACTATAATTGATACTAAGCCCAATTTATAAAATGATAAACACGAATGTTCAAAACAAACTCAAATGCAATAAATAGAATTTGCAACTTCTGAGTCCCTTTAACCCTTTCAATGCATTGCCGGTGAAAGGGTTAATGATGCTGTTTAGCTATTTAATAAGAGGATAATTAAATGGTTGTTAATGAAGTGTATAAGGAGGGTCCCCTCCCCAGTGTCCCATGCGGTGTGGGCAGGGCAGCATGCCCTCTCTACCCCTTGGCGTGCGCTCACACGCGGAGCGATGCCGTTTCCATGGATACCGGAGCCCAATAACACAAATACTCTCCGGCCCGACCCGAGAGGACAGAAATTTCTTTGTGATAAAGAAAAAAGGGGAAAAAGAAGAGAAGCGTTGAGGCTTGTACCAGTCACTGGGCCAGGCATGAAGTCATGTACCCGCCAGGCGCCAAGGGATTAACCCCTAACACGGGCCCAGATTCACTAAACACAACCTAGTATGTACCAAGGTACTAACCCATCTGCACCCACAACTAATGTTATAACTGCTCGCTTACTGTGCAATGTTCTGCAGCTCCCTGGAGATGAAGGAGTTAAACAATGAGCTGCCCCCCCCCCCCCCCCCATGGGTTATTAAAGTGACAGGCCAGACTTGAGACGGTGACATCACAGCCAGGAGATTACATAACGTGGCGAGAAACGCCAGACAGACAAGACTCCGTCAGCGCTATCGCGCAGAGAGGGTCCGCCGGGGGGAAGAGTTGTAGGAGGCGGAGAGGGTCTGCCGGGGGGGAAGAGTTGTAGGAGGCGGAGAGGGTCCGCCGGGGGGGAAGAGTTGTAGGAGGCGGAGAGGGTCCGCCGGGGGGGAAGAGTTGTAGGAGGCGGAGAGGGTCCGCCGGGGGGGAAGAGTTGTAGGAGGCGGAGAGGGTCCGCCGGGGGGGAAGAGTTGTAGGAGGCGGAGAGGGTCCGCCGGGGGGAGAGTTATAGGAGGCAGAGAGGGTCCGCCGGGGGGAGAGTTATAGGAGGCGGAGAGGGTCCACCGGGGGGAGAGTTATAGGAGGCAGAGAGGGTCCGCCGGGGGGAGAGTTATAGGAGGCAGAGAGGGTCCGCCGGGGGGAGAGTTATAGGAGGCGGAAAGGGTCCGCCAGGGGGAGAGTTATAGGAGGCAGAGAGGGTCCGCCAGGGGGAGATTTATAGGAGCTAGAGAGGGTCCGCCGGGGGGAGAGTTATAGGAGGCAGAGAGGGTCCACCGGGGGGAGAGTTATAGGAGGCGGAGAGGGTCAGCCGGGGAGAGAGTTATAGGAGGCAGAGAGAGTCCGCCAGGTGGGGGTTCATAGGGGGGCAGAGAGGGTCCACCAGGTGGGGGTTCAAAGGTGGGCAGAGAGGGTCCACCAGGTGGGGGTTCATAGGGGGGCAGAGAGGGTCCACCAGGTGGGGGTTCATAGGGGGGCAGAGAGGGTCCACCAGGTGGGGGTTCATAGGGGGGCAGAGAGGGTCCACCAGGTGGGGGTTCATAGGGGGGCAGAGAGGGTCTGCCAGGTGGGAGTTCATAGGGGGGCAGAGAGGGTCTGCCAGGTGGGGGTTCGTAGGGGGCAGAGAGGGTCCGCCAGGTGGGAGTCATAGAGGGCAGAGAGGGTCCGCCAGGTGGGAGTCATAGAGGGCAGAGAGGGTCCGCCAGGTGGGAGTCATAGAGGGCAGAGAGGGTCCGCCAGGTGGGGGTCATAGAGGGCAGAGAGGGTCCGCCAGGTGGGAGTCATAGAGGGCAGAGAGGGTCAGACGGGTGGGGAGCTGTCCTAGGGGAGCAGAGAGGGGTAACTCCTTAGATTATGGCAGGCGCTACATGTTACATTATGACATCTATTCACAGCTGGTGCCACACTGTGATTGGCTGATCCTTTTGTGAGCACATTGAAAAAATCCATGTGGGTGGTCCTGAAGTTACACAAGCAGAATGAACTGTGACAAAAAAAAAAGTAAGTTATCTAATTTACTGTATTTTTTAATCACTACAGAAGTTCAGCTCCAGACTGAGAATCCTCAGCCACACCCCGGGCCCCAATGAGATGGTCTGGAGCGGTTCTCATACTAATACAGAGGAATCCCCCGGGGACCCCACTCCTGCCAAGACCGAGGCTGAGAGGCAGCTCCCGAGATCCCAACGCCAGGAAACCAACAGTTTACTCGAGGGTCAGCCGAGCCGCACGCAGATAATGGACGGCTGAGAATTGGAGAATGGATGGGAAGCTTTCAATCTACACACAGGAAGACCCCTCCCCAGGCACTTAAAGCGACAGCGCTCCATACGTGCTGTACACTACTTCCATTTGCTGATGTAGTAAATCCCAGAAAAGATGAAAACCCTCAATGCAAATATACAGGAAAGGAAATAACAGCACCATAGAACAGACCCAAAAACTGCAGAAACGGGCCCAATTCTTATCATTGCTGTTGATGTATATCTGTAAAGTACTTTAAAGGGATATGGAACGTTCCTTAGTGTCACTAGGTATATAATAACCCTGTGTATCTGTGTATTGTTATGTCATTTACAGCATTAAGAAGTGCTTATAAGCACTGTTAATGGATAAAATCAAATAGCCCACTGCAGTTTATGCAGACACAGACTCTGTACCCAATACTAACAAATCAGTGACCATCTTTTGGCAACATGCCACTGAGACATGGTCCTCGAGAGGCTAGGACACTACACTGCACATCTGCATACGCTGCAGAGGGCAGACCCATACAGGGACTATTTGTACGATTTTTGACAGAGCTTATAAGCACTTCGTAATAAAATAAAGAACATAAAAGCAAATGGATACCCAGGGATATTATAGACCTAGTAACATCCAGGAACCTCCATATCACTTTAAGCAAAGCTTTTAGATAAAATGAGAAGACCAGATGGCCTATTTGATCTTATCTATTTCTTCAAGCCCTGTAATGTATCCCACTATTATCCCCACTCATGTCTATATAAACAGCCCTAATATGTATTCCTTGATAAATAAATTACAATACCCCAGATACAGAGAACCTTATAATAATGGCCAGCAATGGATTAGTAATTGTATCTGATGCGTCGTACAGGGCCCAACCTATCAGGGGGCCCAGTGACGGGTTATACAGAGGACATCCCGGCGCGTCTTGGCAGACAGCCCCCGACAGACAAAAACAGCGAGCGGCCATCGCTGGCACGGACAGAAATGTCAGATATTTCCCTTATTACAAACAGCTGCAAGTTACAAACATGTTGTATTTTGGGACGTGCCCTTAATCCCTGGCGCTCGGGGTGTTCGCGGGGTTAAAAAGTTACACAACTGATAAAGTGCTTTGTGGTGTAAATATATTGATCATCAACATACATTATATTATAAGACCCTCTATCTGTAATTTCCTTTATCTCAGACTAGATAGTGATAATGAAGATAAGCATGCCCTGGTTTTTAATGGGTAGTCTTATCACAATTCTTTTTTTTTTTATGCTCTTCTTCCTTGAAATCTAGTTGTTTTTGGTTATTTGTAAAGATCACTGAAATCTGTTATTCATTCTCTTTTAAAGTGAATCAATCCTGAGAAATTCCATGTTGTTGCTGCTCTATTCATATGCAAATGAGCAGTTTGTGCATATTAATTAGCTGATTTGATGTGCTAATAAGCATTTCAGTCTGCAAGTCTCTGTAGTGGCCAAAATAAAAATCCCCAATGTTATCTGTCAGATAGACCCGTCTACCACCCTTATCAAGCACATTAGCATACAGAGGTGGAAAATCAATTAAAACCACTAAATAACGATCTTAGATAAAGGAACTTTCAAATAATTTATGTCTAAAATACTTACGTTTCAAGGCAAATCCCATCACTTCCAAATAGACTTTTAAAATAATAACTCATTACAATTATTCCTAACTGGGACTCTGTCACTTTAAGATAAAAGGGGGTCCCTGGGGGGATGCGCCTGTAGCAGCGCACCATTAACCCCTCGACAACAAGATCCTCTGCCTAATCTGCTTCTTACACGGTATCTCTACGTCTTGGCAGGAGCGCTGGTTCTAAACAGGAACTCTTGGAAGGACCAGACTAGGAAGTAATTATGGGTAATGTTGCGGTGCTAGAAAAGCAGGATTAGGCAGATATATAATAATACAGTTATAAATCGCGGTCAGGAAACTCACAATCTAATAACAGACATGAGGAACATGTATACAGCGGATGCCGAGGGATACAGAGGAACACAGAGACCGCTACGCGTTTCACCTGGAAGGGACTTCTAGTATTATGGGTGCTTTAATGTATGCTTCAGGAATGTTTAGCAGCCGGATGGCGTGAAGGAGTAGCCTGGTGGGTATATAGTTCAACAATGTGGTATATATATATATTACACATTCTGTAGTCTAGAAGGTGCCAGAAATTAGTAGAAGTCCCTGCAGTGCGAAACGCGTAGTGGGCTTGGTCTCTGTATCCCTTGGTAACACTGGCATCCGCTGTATACATGTTCCTCATGACATATACAATATATTTTAAATAACCTTGAAACGGCTGTCTTTGGGTTGGTTCCTTGGCTTATACACAATCCATCCTGTGCTTTGCTTAAAGCGGTGTAATACAGCAGGCATATGTTTCATGAGTATTCATGAGCTACAGGGGGAACAGGTATAAAAGGTATGATTTTAGGCAGCCAAAACAGAGCTTTTAAGTATTTAATAAAAGGAAAAATGTAAATAGATAGCCGGGGATATTATATTCAGAAACCTTCCATGTCCCTTTAAGTTTTCGGATCCTTTAACCCTTTTACAGCAGAGGGGCCGGTGAGTTGTTGGCCTCTCTGCCAGTGAAAGAGTTAACATCATCACACAAACACTGCAGACTCAGGTCAGGGTGTAAGTTTGCTCACCGAGTCCTCGCAGCCCCTCCTTGTTTGGCTACACAAGTAACCTGGTGTTAATGTCCCTTTAATTGCTTTAACAGCGTAAAGAGGAGCGAACCGCAGATAAGGGAGAGAAGCAGAGCCTGTAATGGAGCAGGACCGGAGCGTTGGGTCAGCGAGGGGGTGTACACCAGCAATCAAAGGGTTAAAGCCCCACTACAATGAAAACATATATCATTTTAAAAACTTTGATCATGAAAAGTCCTAGTTTTTACTGAGAAGAAAACGAAGTCCTGGCCTGTCTGATCTGGAGGCATCCATGACACTTTGGGGAACTTTTTTTTCTGAGAGGGGCATTTACATTTCAGCAGAGCAGGGCTGATAATTATTATTGTAAGTAATCTGTTTCTGGATGTGCAGGGGAAGGGAGTAGGTGTCAAGTTCAACAAGATCCAATGATCTAAGTAAATCTCCTTCACAAACTATCAGTGAGTGATGAAACAAGACAAGATGGAACATTCTATACATGAGACAATGAGACAATAAAGGGGTGACATCTGTCTAAAATGTTTCTGATAAACTCTCAAACAGACAGTAACTCGCAAACAATCTCTGTTGTTGTTCAGTTGTGTCCGACACTCTATGACCCTATGGACCGATACACTCCAAGCACATGTCTGAGCTCCCTCAAGCTCATGTTTATTACAGCACATCCCTACCGGTGAGTAATATTTAGCACGTTCAGGTGTTATTACTCGTTACACGTACCAGGATAAGGAAACGGATCAGACTCCCTGATAAATAATAGGGAGCCAACAAGGGCTCCAACAGCTGGACCACAACTGGCTGCTGGCTCCGCACTGAACTGTAATAAACCCAATCTTGGCCATAACATCCATCCAACGAGAGGTTAAGAGTGCACTTAATAAAAGGGGAGGAAGCCAGAAAGCCGGAGGTTGATATTGGACCGGAGACCACTTGAGAGCGGATGTGATTTAATGTTGGACCGACTCGGACTTTACAGAACCCGGTTACCCGCTGGAGCCAAGAGACTCCACGTCCGGCACATCACGCACAGCCAGGATTTTGGACTATTTACACATATTTAAATGATAAAATAAGCAAAACACACCCTAGAATTAGCATTATGGTGACCCCAAAGCCGGTCCAACGGGTCAGGTCAGAGAGGACGGGTAATAAAGAACCAGCGCACAATGAAAAAAAGACGTCTGACTCCGAGAAGAAGAAAAAAGCCATTCAGAGTATTTAATTCATTGCAATACCTCTCTGGGACCCTGGAGGGATCCATGACACATTGGTGGAAGTTGTGTGGGTGAGAGGGGCATCTATATTGCTGGACAGCTGATCAAAGGGCTCTGCTTCTGGGCCAGTGAGGGGGAAGGGGTGTGGTATCAATTTCAGTCTTATCTGTATAATGGCTCTCTGCCCCCCACACTGATAGCCAAAATAAAGCAAGACAGCCTAATCAGTGTTATCTCAGCTGAAATATTTGCTTTGTTGCGGTTTACATATTTATTTTTTATGATAGTTAATGGTGAACTATAAAAAAAATAGGTTTGAAGGTATATGGAAGGTTCTGGATGTTACTAGGTAAATAATACTAGCGACTTGCCCGTCAAAAATGACAGGACAATAAAATGTTAAGCCAATGCTGTTTGCCACACAATGTAAGGCTTTTGCTCCTCTGTGGACCTTTGGCGCTCATTGCGAGCCTATCCCCTTCAATTGCAGTTATCACCGTTGGCGCTCATCGCAAAAAAAAGAAATATAAGAACAGCGTAAAATGGAAAAAATGTGAGTACAGTGAATTAATAAAGTAAAATGAATTAATAAATGAATATACTTTACCTATGTATATGTAATATGCAGCAATCAATATCCTGAAGAGCTAGCAATCTATTTGGATTTTCCTGCATCTGAAAATGTCCAGTTGGAGTGTTGATCATGTGAGGAGAAAGTGTCAGCAATGTGCCAAGTGTGCAGTGTAAATAGGCTGCGTGCGCGAGGCCAAACATTTTGTTTTATGCGTGTAAAGCCGTAATATTATGAGTTGTAAGCAAGTGGTGTAAAATGGCGTTTTTTTCTATGCGTTACTGGTATATTTTCTATGTGCCACGTTCCTGGCCAACTCGTACGTATCTGGTGGTGATTTTCGCCTCGTTTTCTATTTTTCCGTCCACCATGTTTCTTTTTGCTTTGCCGATTTTTAAGTGGCGAAACGTCTTAAATGCGACAAATTTGTGTAGAAGCTCACTCCCAGACATCCTGCCTGTCCCCCCGTGCTGTGTGGGATGTTTGTTTTACGTGCTTTTTTTTGTTGTTGTGCTTTTGTGTTTGTGGATGTGCGCGGTTCGGCCGTTAAGTTCGTATTTTTGGGACCTCGTATTTTAGATTTTTCTAACTCCTGCGGCTCGTACATTTTTTTCCGTAGTCGGGATTTCCTTATTGCGCATTATTGTTTTTTTTTCAAAGTCCAGCTTTTCTGGGTTGTTTTTAACCGTGAGTGAGGCGGCGTAGAGCCTCCACCTCTGCATTTGCGGCCTGCAATGAGCCGCCAACGTTTGAGCCTCCACCTCCGCAAATGCGTCCTTCGCTTTGTGAGCTGGCAAAGCGTGATGACGACGACTCACAGTTTGACAACTATTATATGTGATGCCTGTGTATTTATTTACTTGTATGTACTTTATTTTATTAAGACGTGGGTATAAGCTCTGCTTTTACTGCCTGACAAATAGTCCCTGTATGGGTCTGCCCACTGCAGCTTATGAAGACACAGACTCTGTAGGGCTAGATGTGCAGTATAGTGTCCTAGCCTATCAGGGGTCACAGCTCAGCACCATGTTGCAGAGAGATGGTCACTAATCTGGTACTACAGAGTCTGTGTCTGCATAAGCTGCCGAGGGAAGACCCATACAGGGACTATTTGTCTGATCTGTGGCACTAAAAACAGAGCTTCTAAGCATTGCTTACTATAATAAAGTACATAAATGTAAATAGATACACAGGGATATTATACACCTAGTAACACCCTCTAACACTGGCCCTGTAGCATAAAAAGCCCTGACACCCCACTAATTACTTTATCTCTCACAGTGGGGCGATAATCCCCAAGAGCAGTCACCTGGGGTACAGAAGTCACAGACATTACAGTATTATAATGTATGGTGACTAGGCATGCCCACATGGGCGGCTCCATGCTTCTCTGTAAAGTTCCCAGCTGTAGGTGACACCATCATTATATCACACACTCTGCAGATCATTCCTCCTCCCTAACCCACAGCTTGGCACCAGATCACACACAGAGCTGCAAATAAGTGGAAGAATATTATGCGTGGCTTCTGTAACCAGGCTGGCAGCAGAGAGTGCCAGGCAGGGGCAGAGCGCAGGGGCAGCGCGCAGGGGCAGCGCACAGGGGCAGCGCACAGGGGCAGCGCGCAGGGGCACCTAAGGACTGTAACAGGGGCCACAAATGGGCGAAAAACTAAATGCTGTTACTTAGCAGAGCCCGAGACTCCTTGCAAGACACCCCGGGACTTGTTTTAGGGCTGATGGGTCAGGTGCAGAAATCCAGAGTGAGGCCGGATATTAATTGCTCTTATTGGGCTAAAGGGTGTGAAAAACAAAACTAGGACCATCTGCTGCTTCACACTCCAGAAGTCACAGGGTGAAACCACAAGCCGCTCACACACCCAGGAAGCCACAGAGATATGGGGGGCCCCCACCCCCCAAGAGCAGTCACCGGGGGATACGAGAGACTGATGATATATATATATATATATATATATATATATATATATATATATATATATATATATATCATGGTATTATGGCATACCCCCCACTGGGAGATAGAATACATTCTTTAAGAGTCATGAGGTCACGACCCCCTATGCTGGTATTATGAAGGCAGGTATCCCCACACGTGTGTGCGTGTGTAATGCAACTCTGATCATACACTGAAACGTGATCCCATGAAGAGAGGAATGTGCTCCTCACTACACCAAATCCAATCCAGACCCTAAGGATCCTCCGAGCTGGGAGAGGAGATGGACGTTGGCCAGCGGTCAGCCTCAGATCTCACT
>JAPZIH010000549.1:32500-37500 GCA_027410445.1 Discoglossus pictus
CCGAAAACAGAGCTGGAATCAGAAAATATTTACTGTAAATATAGAACGTACTTTTTAGAAGAGATAAGCAGCTGCGCTCCGGGCATTTAAAGGAGCCCAACACACAAAAAATGTCCTTATTCTCTTTTCAAGGATTTGAACCTATAAACTGTACCCAGCCTCCCTTAAAGGGATATAGAGGGTTCCCGTGTATTCGTATATACTTTATTTTACCAAGATGTGGTTCTAAGCTTACTGACTAAAACCAAACAAATAGTCCCTGTATGGGTATGCCCACTGCAGCTTATGAGGACAAAGACTCTCTAGTACTTGTCATCATGTGATCCAGATAAGTGTCAGGACTGGGCCCACTAGAGACCCCCAACAAAGTCTTGAGATAAAGAAGCAACAATGTGAAATAAGGAACACACATAGTATTCTTATATTTGCCACCAAATCCTTATTATTTATATAAAGAAAAGATTTCCATTTGATTGTTCAGTGAATAAAATATCTGTATGAAAAATGGGGTCAAAAACATCAGAAAATTCTGTATAGTTAAACAAAACATCACAATTTTTGCTAATTTAGCAAAATAAAATAATATTTTCTGGGCACATAAAGAGCAGATATTCCTTATGTGCCATATTTATAGTATTATCCAATAAGGGACGACACCGGGCAAAATATATTGCAAACCTGAAAATAAATAAATACAGTCTTTAATTCTAAATAAGATTTTCCAATTTATGTTTAAGAGCAGCAGACATTTGGATTCAGATATGATCTCTATTCAGTTCTGCTGAAAGCACCACACGCGAGCACACGCACATGGTGGATCCATATTGCACAGCAGCCAGCGAGGTTTATGTGCCCGCTTGCACTCAGGATGCCCGGGGGCGCTGGCTTTCTGCATCACATGTAATTACTGCCACTCAGCGCTACAGATCTATACTTGCACCCAGCGAGCAGCCTGTAACAGCCTGGCACGCATCCATAGCGGGCACCGAGCAAGCTGTGCTCAGAGCCAACAGGTGGAGGAAGCTCTAACCCCCCAGCAGATTATTACACCCGGCAGTAACACATTACCTAATATATCATTTTCAACACATTATATTTGTTGCACATTTAAAGGGCCACTGCGTATAAAAAGGCACGGGTTTGCCAACAGCTCGGCAAGACATGGGCATGAAACATTTTTTGGAGAGAAATTCTGTTGTATGATCATTAAATGGACTTTTCACCACACCCTGTGACTGAATATATACCATGCAACAATGTGTCCGTCATTTTCTATTTATAAATGTTTGTATCAGAGCTGGATCACGAGGGGTGTGTTTTGAAAATAAGCTATTGTAACGATCATTAGACGAATAAGACACAACAACTCCTTCCAGCTCAGTGTCCCAGAGTCCTTGCATCATTCACTGCAACATTAGCTTTTCCACTTGTGTACACACAACCACCACCAATGTGTCATGGATCTCTCCAGGGCCCTGCAGAGGTATCAACATTGTTTTCTAATAAAGCAAACAAGCACAAGTCAGTGGAAGTGGTATACCTTGCATCACTTGCCTGCAGGGTATGACCAAATGTGCATCTCAACAACAGGAAACAGCCAGCGAGGGGTTAAATAGAACAACCCCACCCAAAGACCACAAACCGCACTCTGTCCGGGGAAGCCCAAAATCTGCGATGCTCAGAACAAGAATAGAACCTAAAAAGGGAGCGTGCACAGAGCCAAACACACACACACTAGGAACTTGCCCGTCAAAAATGACGGGAGTAAAATGTTAAGCCTGGCATTGCGGTTTGCCACACAATGCGAGGCTATGGGCCCTCTGGGCACCTTTGGCACTCATCGCAAGGCTCATGGCGAGCCGCAACCTTTCTGCTTTGCAATGATCACCTTTGGCGCTCCTCATGAGCCCCACGATGAGCGCCAAAGGCGCTCATCGCAAGGCTCTCACCGTGTGTACTTTATAGGTGTCGCGCTTGAGTGTTACTGGCTTTCGTTAAGCGTTACTGCTTAGGACTCGTTTTTACATCCTTCATGCTAGTTTTACGTCCGTCGGCCTCGTTTTCGTGTTGCGTTTTTTCGGCAGCCATTTTTTTCTCTCACATTGTGTGGCAAACAGCGTTGACAGCCTTTTAATTTTATTGCCGTCATTTTTGACGGGCAAGTAGCTAGTATATACATAATTCCTTGTGTAACACAGCGGGCATTTGCTTAAAGGAAGCCATGTTTAAAATTGGTTATGGATTGCAAGAGTGAGGTCTTTGTGGGCATATTTGCATGTCCCTGCCAAGGTTCCCAGAATGCATTGTTATAACTGTATTTCTCGGAATTCTGAGCAGGAAACAAGTTTTTTATCTCGTTTTGGACGTTCAAATGCGAGCACAAATGTACTATATATTTACTATCGATATAAATTATATTGGAAGCTCTGCTCTGTCCCAATGCTTCCCTTATTTATACAAGAAGCAAAGATGAGGCGCCATTAGAATCACAGCATTCGCTAATCCAAGTCACACCGCCCTTACACGACGAAAGCTTTAAGATAACACCAAATGCAAACTGGGTATTTTTAGATCTCTTAAAGTATCTGCCGTTCGCTGCGCAGTTTGTCGGGCGACACGTGAAGGGCTCAAAAACAACAGATGACCAAGAACTCATGATAAGGAAATAGAGAGATACAAAGTACAGATACCAGGCCGCTTCCAGATGGATAAAAAGGGCTACAATACAACAAGCGCGTCCAAGGCATTGCAGACAAAAAAAAAAAAGGGAGCGTCTTTGTAAATAATATTTGCACCTCAGGAAGATGATCAGCCAGAATCGGCAGGTTTGTCTGGGAATTAATTGCAGGGAAAAGGTAATAAATTAGTATTGGGTCTCCTCACCCCTGTAAAGAACAAGACCACTAATCCAGACGCGCAACGTGCGCCTCGAAACTAAAAATAATAGCAGAAAATTGGATTTAATGCTTTTATCCGTAACCAAATATTTCACTGGATGACCTCTTGATACAGACAACGACCTCTTTATCATATGATTACCATACAGAGGTTAACCCATCGATGGCAGAGGGGCCACAAATACAAACCAAGGCATTGCTGGCCCCTCTTCCAGTGAAAGGGTTAAATTGCCCCAGTGTTCCCATGCCCTCGGTGGGTTCCTTGTGACAGTAATGGGCTCAGTGACCGTGTACTGTGGCTGAAGCCGATGTCCAGGTCGGGGGGGGGTTGCATGTGCAGCCTGAGCAGGAAATGATGAAGATAATCTCTGTGCCAACAGATTTACAAGTTCCTGTAAGCAAATAATCCAGGATGTGTAAACATGAGAGGCCGGGGTTAAAGCCATCTGTAGAGGGGACATTGCAGCCCTTCTATGGGACTCACCCCTATGTACACTAGATACTAAGCTCACACACAGGAGCTTAAACAGCTTATTATTATTTGTTATTATCATTATTAACAACAACAACAACAAATGTGGTAATAAACTAGCAACATTAAACAAAGCATTTTTAGAGAAAAGCGGATTTTCTAAAGACCTGGTTTATGAATAAAGGAAACCATTTTGTGTTTGTTGCATCACACGGGTATGGTGCTTTATCAGTGGAGGGAGGGTAGATAACAAATAATTGGATAAGACTGAAAGTGGCACCACACCCTTCCCCCTCACAGGTCAAGAAGACTGAGGGTGAAGGTGTGTGGTGGCAATATAAATCATGGTTTGGTTGCACAGTGATAAGTAATACTCTGACATTGTACTAAATGCTCTAGTCTAAAGAAAGATACTTTGCATTATGCTAGTGGAATCCTACTGTACATTGCTCTCATCATTGGCACGGTGTCCTTGGCGTGGTCAGATTGCCCATCACCATGCCACCGCCCGCGCTAAATGATAAATCCACTTGCCAGTTTTGGGATCAGGAAGCGTTTTTATTATTCATATAATACAAAGATCTGAGAGGATCTAAGGGAGGGTGAGCGTTATACTATATAAATGCAACCGTGAATTAGTCAGAGAGATTTGCAAATGATACTCTCCATGGCGTGGGTTTTATATAAAAAGGAGCTTGCGTCTGGGGAAGAAAGCTATGGCAAGTCTGAACAAGCTAGTAAAAAGTAAAGGTATCACTATCAACCGAACTCTGGTATCCCCAGTAGTAACATACGGATGTGAGAGCTGGGACATAAGGAGTCTGAGTGCCAGAGAAGTGACGCCTTTGAATTGTGGTGTTGGAGAAAACTGCTGAGAGTTCCTTGGACTGCAAGAAGATCCAATAAATCAATACTACAGGAGATGAAGACAAACTGTTCACTGGAAGCTATGATCATGAGGCTGAGGCTCAAACATTTTGTTCATACCATGAGAAGATAGGATTCCCCAGAGAAAACTCTGATGCTGGGAAAGATTGAAGGCGCACAAAGGAGGAGGAGGAGGAAGAGGTGGAGAAGGATAGAGGAGGTGATTGATGTAATGAACATGAGCTTGATGGAGCTCAGAGATGCAGTGGCTGACAAATGTGCTTGGTGTATTGCCATAGGGTCACAAAGTGTTGGACATGACTGAACGACTAAACAACAACAAACAATATATACAAAAGACAAGATTTACACACTTGGAAGAGACAAAAACTATTTAAAAAACAATGTTCTGGGGAATTCTTATCAACTATAAACAGCAGCATTACAGGCAATTTATTCCCCATACTGTATAATATGGATAAGACCCCCAGGACCCCTCATGTCCACGTCAGGTCCGTGTCCCTGGGTATCACATCTATTAGATGACAATATCAGGCAGTGTTACTTCTATACAAGTAACAATATCACATGGCGTTACTTCTATACTAGTAACAATATCACGCGGCGTTACTTCTATACGAGTAACAATATCACACGGTGTTACTTCTATACAAGTAACAATATCACATGGCGTTACTTCTATACAAGTAACAATATCACACGGTGTTACTTCTATACGAGTAACAATATCAGGCGGTGTTACT
>JAPZIH010000549.1:42500-207500 GCA_027410445.1 Discoglossus pictus
CTGCCAAAGAATACATTAGTTTATATATGTAAAGATAACATTTTGCCAACTAAAGGCAGCGGACAGCACTGAATTACAGGATCATGCATTGCTTATACAACAGGACTCCCTTTTTAATCAATAATAATTATGGCGTATAATCTTTAATATGAAATACAGATTTGTGTGCGGATCAGAAAGGATGACTTACGATGTTGGTCATGCTTTGTGACCACAAGGCCTGCAGGACTTAGGCTGCAATGAGTGCCAAAGGAGCTCATTGTAGGCCTCGCAATGAGTGCCGCAGGCGCACACAGGACATACGACCCATACCACTTAGGACAGAAACCCGTACATGCACTGTGCGCCTCGCAAAAATCCGAACCACTGAACTCAAAACACCTGAAAATAACAACAAATACGCCTCAAATTAACTTACACCCTCACACACAGCACGGGGGAGAGCCTGGGAGCCAGGGAGTCAGGGTGCAAGTTCATTTGAGCCATATTTGCCATTTTTTAATGATCGAAAATCACATAAGCAAGAAAAAAATGGCTGTTGAAAAAAAGCAACACGATGAAAACGAGGCCGAAGGACATAAAAACAAGGCCTAAGAAGTAACACTTAAGCCAAGACAGTAACACTCAAGTTAGACTCCTATAAAGTACACGGGGTGAGAGGCTTGCAATGAGCGCCAAAGGTGCTTCTTGAGAGCCACACGGTGAGTGCCACAGGCAATTTCCTAGTGCATATTTAAATATTAGTTCACTGTAGGAAAACACCATTTTTTTTTTATAGGACTTAATTGTTAAAAGCTTTCAGATCTTTGGTTTTTGGGTTCTCGGGCGTCACCCAGATGTCAGAGAGCCCGGTGGGTCCATCCCTTTAATTGAAGTATTTTGTTTTTCTCTTCGTATCATATTCAGTATCAGGCTCAGGTCAGAGCGCCGAAATAATGCCGGGAATGTATAACATGCGCAGCATTCAAAGAGGGGGATGGCAGGTGGTGTCACTAGGACCTGGCACCTAGAGGGGCTCTAAACCGGACTGACCGGGGGCAGCAGGAGCCATAAAGTAATTATAGAAATGCATGCTTTAGAGTGTAAGCTCTCAGGATCAGGGACTTAACATGTGTTACTGTACTCCTATATACTCACTGTATTTTAAAAATAAAGAAGTTTGTTGTCATCATCATCATCATCATCTTAAAGATACGATGGAGCCAACAGTAATATTTTAGTAGCACAGGCTAAAAATATTGGCACCGTGTGTAAATCATTATACATATTCAGTGCCCTCCCCAGGAATCACCACCAGCTGGGCAGCACGAAAAAGAAGCCGGATGGGCACACGGTGCCACAATGTGTACCTGCGCACCAAACCAGGCGGGCACATCACCCGCCCAAATCAGCCAGGGAAGAACATCGATAGGACTCAGAAATGACAGGGTCACTAATACTCCAACATTGTAGTCTACAGCAGAGGTTCTCCACACAAGGTCCCAGGATTGGTGCAGGTCCCTGTGACCTTATCTGCTGATCCTCATGGATGAGGAGAGCCAAACACTTTATACCAACCAACACCATTAGTCACAGTTATAGATATAAAATATAGAGGAACTTATAAGCAGTTTAATGGTATTCAAATTAGTGCAAAGAAAAGATTCAGCAAATCACAGATTATCACCATTCTAGATCTCACGGCCGGCCCCCGAAGGGCCACAGAAGGCGACCAGCCGGCCCCCGAAGGGCCACAGAAGGCGACCAGCCGGCCCCCGAAGGCGACCAGCCGGCCCCCGAAGGCGACCAGCCGGCCCCCGAAGGGCCACAGAAGGCGACCAGCCGGCCCCCGAAGGGCCACAGAAGGCGACCAGCCGGCCCCCAAAGGGCCACAGAAGGCGACCAGCCGGCCCCCAAAGGGCCACAGAAGGCGACCAGCCGGCCCCCAAAGGGCCACAGAAGGCGACCAGCCGGCCCCCGAAGGGCCACAGAAGGCGACCAGCCGGCCCCCGAAGGGCCACAGAAGGCGACCAGCCGGCCCCCGAAGGGCCACAGAAGGCGACCAGCCGGCCCCCGAAGGGCCACAGAAGGCGACCAGCCGGCCCCCGAAGGGCCACAGAAGGCGACCAGCCGGGCCCCCGAAGGGCCACAGAAGGCGACCAGCCGGGCCCCCGAAGGGCCACAGAAGGCGACCAGCCGGGCCCCCGAAGGGCCACAGAAGGCGACCAGCCGGGCCCCCGAAGGGCCACAGAAGGCGACCAGCCGGGCCCCCGAAGGGCCATAGAAGGCGACCAGCCGGGCCCCCGAAGGGCCATAGAAGGCGACCAGCCGGGCCCCCGAAGGGCCATAGAAGGCGACCAGCCGGGCCCCCGAAGGGCCATAGAAGGCGACCAGCCGGTCCCCCGAAGGGCCATAGAAGGCGACCAGCCGGTCCCCGCAGGCCATAGAAGGCGACCAGCCGGTCCCCGCAGGCCATAGAAGGCGACCAGCCGGTCCCCGCAGGCCATAGAAGGCAACGTTATGACATCCTCTGCTTGTAGGTTAAACGGACACCTTACAACAGATATAACATTATCTAAAGATTGCTCATCATACTTCTGTTATCAGTAATTTGCTCACACAGAGGCTTTATGGCACTGTCTGACCAGATATGAACAAGATTTATACTCTGGGGTGGGAGCCTCCGATCACTAGTAAACTTCAATTTCTTTAGTGAAACCTAATTTTAAAAATTGTACAGCAAAGTTGTTTATCCTACTATTTCACTTGACAGGCTGCATACCCAGTACTCAATTCAGTTTTATTGTACGCATAGCATGATGTACTCTGCATATAAGCTGAACAAATAAGGTGACAATATACAACCATGTCGCACTCATTTCCTGATCTTGATCCATTCTGTTGTCCCATGTTCGGTTCTGACTGTGGCTTCTTGGTCCGTATACAGATTCTTCAGGAGGAGGATGAGATGATCGGGTACTCCGAACTCTTCAAGAACTTGACACATTTTGTGAAGCAGAAGTAAATGTTTTTTTGGAACTCTCTTGCTTTCTCGATTATCAATCAGACATTGGCAAGTTGATCTCTTGTGCCTCTTCCTCTGCGGTACCCGTCTTGTATATCTGGTAGTTTCCAGTCCATATATTGTTGGAGTCGAGCTTGTAGGATCTTTATTTGGGGGATTGGGATGTAGACTGACCTTTTCCAGTCTATTAGCCACTGTTGAGTTTTCCAAATTTGTTGGCACAAGGCAAGCAAGACTTTCACAGCATCATATTGTTGGATTCTGAATAGTAAAGCTGGGATTCCATCAACTCCTACAGACTTGTTATCAGAAAGACATCCTAGGGACCATAACACTTCACTCTTGCTTGCTCCAGCTCATTGCACAAACTCTTGAGGTTATCAGTGCTGTTAAGATCCTTCCTGTATAGATCTTCTGTGTATTCCTGCCAGCTCTTCCTTATCTTATCTTCTTTTGTCAAGTCCTTACCATTTTTGTCTTATCACACCAACTTTGACATGAAAGATTCCCTTGAGATCAGCCATATTCTTAAAGAGATATCTTGACTTTCCCATTCTTTTATCCTATACTGTCTCTCTACATCGCTCATTATAGAGTGTCTCCCTGTCTCTTCCTATCCTCTGGAATTCTGCATTCAGTGGGACATCATAAGTCTCATTTGCATATCACTACCCAGAATCCTTAACAACAGCAGGAGTACTGTTCACTGAGAACAAATACAAGAAGTCTCCCAACCCACCTGGGACATGACCACGTACTCGGCTAATCTATAACTATATTTTAAGGAAAGCTAAAAATAAAACATTAGAGCAGATATCCTTTTATATTTAGGGATAAGATTACTGTATCAGTAATGGGATTTGTTCCAAAAATATCTTTGGTATTGACTTAATATGGATGGCTATATTAAAATGTAACTTTTATTATTCCAATTATAACTACGGTCTAATAAACATTGCATAAAGACATGATGATTACAAGAACAAAAACTGGAATAAATGAAGAGATAATTTTCTATAAATCAAACATATCCCCCAGCTCAGCATCCAATAGACATGGGGTGCTTTTATATCATAGTGGTCGGGAAACACATTAAGATGATCTTCTTTGTTACTTCCAGTGGTAGGTATTAATTGGGTATTCATTGGATCCTCCCCTAACCCACACAATCAAATACTAAAAACCAGAATAGAGTTAAATAGCCTGCCATGGTGTGGGTAGCATATATTGGACCATTCATTGTTGTTTAGTCATGTCCTACTCTCCGTGACCCTATGGACTGCAGCACACCCGGTACATCTGTCAGTCATGGTATTGTGGTAGAAGTCATAACAACTGTTTAAAACGATGAGTACCAAATGATAATGAGTTCCCATAAGAAGTAATGTAAATTGACTCAGAGGTTTTAGCAAGTGCGCAGAGTGCCGAGCAAGCGTCGAGTACTGAAGCATTATTTCCTCATCAAAATGTGATCAGAGTGCCGAGGCACCACTGTAATTTCATAGGCTGGGAGTAAATCTGCATGTGATTGTTATTATAATCACATTATAGTAGGAAAGCAAATTCTAAAATAGTTAAACTATATCTCAATAGCAAGAAATGATAGTAAACTAAGTGTTTGTATCAGATCCGTGCATCACAGCCACCTACGGCTTATCACTATATGTCCCGGTGCTGTGCGCTCTATGGTTATATACACGGCCCGCAGGAAAAAAAGACTTTGATCCAGACACAGAATGAAAATATTGACCAGCTCTTATCAGCTGCCAACCACCATGTTTACTCAGTACATGAGGGTGCAGCGTCATATAATAGTACTGATACCTGTATCTGGGACACTCACCGGCTCCGCTGACGTGATCATGTCAACGTGACATAGAAAAGATCCCGGGAGTGATCAGTATATAAATTGGATAAGACTTAAATTGACACCACACCCCATCCCCCCTCACAGGCCCAGAAGCAGGAAATTAATTGAATCAATAGATGCACAATCACACAGTCGCTTCTACCAAAGTATCATGGACACCTCCAGGGTCCGGCACAGACATTAATTATGAACTAAGATGGGCTTAAAGGTATATATATATATATATATTTTTTTTTATATTTCATTGTACATTGGTCCTTTAAAATACCCAACTTTGAAACTTAATAATTATACATTTCTACTCAAATAACCACCAACGGCAATTATTTACGGTCTGGGTATTGGCCATATTTCATTCTCCAATGCATTTTCTTGTCCCCAATTCTCACAGCGATGATTCTCTCCACATACAATACTTCACGTTTGCAGACAGAGTCATTTCTTTAAAAAATACAGCTTTTACCAAGTGAGCTCAGACCCCAGATGTGCGAATAGGGAAACCATTAGAGTAACACGGACATCACAGCATAAAGGGACATAAAGCCATGAAAGGAATCAGTGAGGGAAATCCGTAATTACTCACAAGAAGTCCATTAACATATAGGACTGATTTAAATTATTAAAAGGAGATCAGCGGTTCCTGGGTATTACTAGGTATATAATATCCCTGTGTATCCGTTTTAGTAAGAAGTGCTTATAAGCTCGGTTTTCACTGCCTAAAATAAGACAAATAGTTCCTGTATGGGTCTGACCATTGCAGCTCATGAAGACACAGACTGCTGTGCCTCATATCAACAAGTGACCATCTCTCAGCAATATGCAGCTGAGTGGTGGTCCCTCATTCCATGGATTGCATACAATCTCTATTCAGTTAAGTTGAACAACTGCTACTATAAATTGCCTTTTGTCTGTAGAACTAACTAGAAGATTAATCACCAGCAGGCTAACCCTCCCTTATAGGGAGCGTATCGGTTTCAGAGGAATCACCCACAACACAAGCAGAATTTGCTAAATATCCTATTATAATAATATATAGCAAAATTGTTAACTTGGGACATACTTTACAAGCATGTGATGATTTTCCCAAATGACAGTTGTCCTTTTTCAATCCATATCCAAACACAATCTGAATCAAATATGTTAAAATGATCACGTCCTCAACCCAAACAGGGGTTGACCAATTTATGTGAAATAAAGGAGCCAATGTGATTAGTTAGGAGTTAGCCAGGCATTTTTAGGAGCCATATTATGACATACATACAGAAATATATGTATAATACCTAACAAATTAGAAATTACCAGTAACATTTTAGGCGCCTTGGCACCCAGGCTCCTGGGATTTCTCAAGACCTCACCTAAACCCACTAGCTATGAATACAAAAGTCTGAGCAGTCAATTTATTAATATTTTCTAAATGTATCAGATGTTTTCTGAAGCTTCGAACATACTAATTAGTAGGTAACCCTGTCTCTCAAGTTACAGAGAATTTCCCAGGACGCGGCTATAATTTGGGCTAAATTAGCAACATGGTCAAACGAACACATTCACAAAATGAGAATCTGAGAACGTCTTTTTTTACTGGAACAACAGGAATGAGCCGTGAGATAGCACTGAAGAAAAATCCACAATACATATAAACACAATTTAATAAAAAGGCAGAAACAAGTAAGATAAACGGGTGTCCCAGACGCCCACTGTTTTACGCAGGAACCAATATATATTTAGGGGAGGGGTTGACAAATGTATTTCTGACTTACGGGCAAGACAGATTAGTAGCAAACCGTATACATTTTTTGGAGCTAGGTTATGGATTAAGACAACGGCTTTGATGGGGGAGACTCTTGAAGTGAAGTGCTGTGTTGTGAGTTGCCATAGCAGAACATTACCCTAACATTATGGATACCCAAGACTTCTTTTCTACTTATTGCTATGTGCTTGAGAAATAGTGAAGAGACATGAAGAATTAAAATGATTTCCAATTTAGTGCTTGGGACCCAGTCCCTTACTAACCGCCATCTTGCCCAGATCCTGGCACCAAGACACAGAACCCCCCAGAGGAGAGGACCTAACTGATGGGATCCATTCATTGGCCGGTCCAGATGGTCCCTCTCGGCAGATATATATATTTCTGTCCATATACACAGCTGTCTCTTATTAGATTGTATTTTAAGTGATTATTTCGCCCCTTTCAAGTGCAGCAGTTTATTAATAACTATTAAAAGCTACCTTTAAATAAACACGCGGGGCTCTAGAGATTGAGGATTTAGCGCCGGGTATCTCGCATTACACTTCGTAGGCGCAGGAATTCATACACTGGGCTATTTTTGCCACTTCCAGAAATAACCAAACACACAGTAAATGTTTTTTCCTCTGCCCAAGCAACAAACAATAGATGAGCCAGTGTACTCAAGCAAAACAAATACTGAGATTTCATAACCAGTACCATAATAATTGCCTCACCTACATTCACAGAGTATTATCCTAACATGACCGGGCTTCTCTGTTTTTTTGTTTGTTTTTTTAAAGGACCACTGTAGATTCAAATATCCTAATTTTAGCAGACTTTGGAAGCTGCCATGATGGTTATACTTCCTTTTCCAGGCATAAGTGGGCTGGTCCAGAGCAGGGCAAGTAATCTTACAAGTGTACTTCTGCTGTACCTATGGGACGGAGGGGCAAGAAGTTGCTAAAATCTTATCGGAATCACTATTCGAAGCGAGGCGCTCCTTGCCAGCAACTGCGACCCTCGAAACTTTACGTCGTAACGCGAACAAAATACGAGACACGTTACGACCCCGCCAAAAAAACGACCGCAACACACGCACATCAAAACATCAAAAGTCCAACAAATACCCTCAACAAATACATAAAAAGCTTACCTACAGCAAGAGAGAGCATCCAGGACCTCGAAAACTAAAGTTACACCTCAATTTAACTGAAATTAAATCAGTTTAGACACTAAAAAATTCTCTAAGCGAGAGAAAAAATGGCTGCTGAAAAAAACGAAAAAGGAGGCTACAGCAGTCTAAAGACGCAAAACACCACAAAACAGCTACGGATTTGCTGAAAAACACCTACGAGATTAGAAAACCAGGACGCAACCCGCGCAACCCCAAAAACATTACAAACACAATAAATACAAACAAACACATAAAAAGGTTACCCACAGCAAGGGGGGGCACCGAGGACCTCTGCAAGTGAAGTTACACCTCCATTTAACCACACATTTAGGAGTTTAGAGACCTGAAAATCACCTAAGCAAGAGAAAAAATGGCCGCCGAACAAAACGAAAACGCGGCTAAAGGTCCCTAAACACACAAAACACCACCAAACAGCTACGGATATTCCGAAAAACTCGCACGACATAGAAAACGAAGGACGCTACATCAGCCAATTATATACACCAAACACCATTAGCTCACTTACAATTTCATTGCCGTCATTTTTTGACGGGCAATTTGCTAGTAGATAATAAAACTTAGTAGAACACACCCACAGAAAGTGTGGAAGACAGAAACGAGGCACAAACAGCATGTACTAAAATACATGTTTTTACCTCAAAATAATTCATGGAAATGGCTTACACAAACATGTGAAGATTTTCCCAGGTTTCAGAACCACTGAATTAGACAGATAATATGTCCCCATATCTATAATTACCTTTATGCTCGTGCACAGGGGATGACACTTATAGTTACTCCACAGGCAAGTAGGGTGACTCCTGACCTTTAATTACACCCCGTCTAATACAGTAATAATAACCTCGTTATCAGGGCGGTGAGTGATCACCCGACAAGTGTCTTCTCAAAAGTTATTTTTCTTGTAAGTGGTCGACCAACCAAAATAACAAGAAACACGGAAAACCGGACAACTGGAAACACAAACAGAGCAATAAATAGCTTGGGAGACAAATGGTGGAGTAATAGAATAACCTCCCGGGCACCTAATGGAGGGGTGGCAATAAAAACTGGCTATACATACATATATATATATATATATATATATATATATATATATATATATATATATATATATATATATATATATAATATATATATATATGAACGACCTACTCAAAATATCCACTACACAAGCTAAGGAACCGGCCCCACCCTGATGAGAGGCAGTAACCTTGAAACGGCTGTACGTGGGTGGGATTCCTAGCTTGTGTATAATCCAACCCTAGTTTTGCTCAAAGCTGTTTTATACAGCGGGCATATGCTTAAGGGAAGCCATGCTTGATATGGTTATGGATTGCAAGAGTTAAGCCTTTGTGGGCACATTTGCATGTCCCTGCCAATGTTCCCAGAATGCAATGCAACTGTATTTCTTGGAATTCTGGGCATAAAACAAGTAGACACAAATGTACTATTTATTATTATCAGTATATATAGTAGTGGTAGTACAAACAATGAATAGTACATTTATGATTATATTTGAATGTGTAAAAAATAAGTTAATAAACTTATTTTATGCTCAAATTACATGGGCAGGGACATGCAAATAAGACCACAGTGCATGCTCACTTTATTAATCCAAAACCACTATATACATGGCTCCTTTAAGCATATGCTCACGGCATCACACAGCTTTAATCATAGCACATGATCGATTATGCACAAACCAGGAAACCTACCCACATACAGAACTGTTTTGAATTGCTGCTGCTCATATATATAAATATATATATATATATATATATATATATATATATATATATATAATGAAACACTATTATATGACCAGTATGTCAGCCCTTTTTGTCAGATTAACCCCATTCATGTGGTGCCAATGAAGATCTCCCATCTTGCCTTGCTGCACAATAAGCTGGCAAGTGACCAACCTGGGGGGGGGGGGGGGGGTCAGTGCGCACTTGGACAGCAGAACTATCCAAATGGGGAGGGGGGGATAGAGGGTCAGGATGCTGCTCCAGGAAGTGAAAATTACAGCTTTCTTTTCAGACCAGCACGTCAGGAAATACAAGAAATGGGAAGTCAGGTGCTTACTATAGGAAAACCCAGTCTGTTCAACAAAGTGCCCATTTTATCGGTGCCAGCTGGCTCTGGATCTGGGTTACTCTGTAATCAGTGTCAGACCCTCATCCTTCCGGATACAAAGGACATCAAGCAGACACACTTAACCCTTCCACTGGCAATGGATTGCAGGCCCCCGTCTTGAAGGGCTGATCTGTTCCTTAACCGAAATCCTATTACTAATGATAAAATGTCATCTTGAATTAGTCTGGGCCATTTTCCAATGTCCCTGAGACCATTTTTATGGGATTCTGCCTCCACACGAGCACTCTGGGACAAGTACAAAGCCGCCAATTCAACATATTAACGGACAATATAGTCCACTGATAAGGGCTTGTTTGGAGGCCAATACGCACAGCAGCCCCTTTTAAGTTCCTTCTCAAAGAAAAAAACTAGATCTCAGCCGTGGATATCGCTCCTTGAACGTATGGAATGCAATAGGTTCCTTATAACATTTAGAGTCTCATCTTTTTGCTCCTGTAGCTGCACCCAATGGTGTTACCAACAGGATATCAGGGGATGCACCTTATGGGGTCCAAATGTTTTAGATTAGGATGCCATCTGGATCCACAGAAACACCCATGTTAGAGGGATAATGTTTGGTGCCACAGGGTTCCAGAAAGATCCCAATGGAGATAGGTTAGGATGCCAGGAGGGTCCAAACAGACCATCCATGGTAGAGTGGTAATGTTAGGTGCCACAAAGATCCATGGATAGAGGTTAGGATGTTATGAACCCCCAAAGTCCTTATGGACCCCCATGGTGCATTGGGTCCATGGAGGCCATACAGTGGTAGGTTAGTATGTCATGGGGATCCGTAGGGATGGACTTACACAAGTGTGTCATGTTCAACCATATCCTCCTATTACCAGTAAACACTAGTAACCAAAGAGACAACAGCCTTTACTTTATAGGCACGAGCATAAATATGGGAATAACCTGTATAAAATGCATCAACTTGGCTTTGTCCTCCAGGTCACACACTGGACAAGACAACATTGCTTTTTATAACTTTATTTATTTATTTTTTTTCATAATTTGGCCTTTACAAGCAATATCCAAATAAATATAAACTACTGGAGATTCAATGATGGTCATGTTGACCGCTAATTGGACACCTGCACATCATGGCATCCTGTCTGTTTTCTGTATATACACTTTCAGCAATTTGATTTACTTTTTCCAATTCCCACGGAGTCCGACCTTACAAATCCCAGATGTTGTTGCATTGCTAAGTGCTCGTATGTTATGGATATTTTAACCTTGAGACTCCACGCTCCATAAAATGAGTTTTCAGGGTCACGAGTTACGGCCGTGAGTGGAATACAAATTAAATTCCACAGCTACAACCTGGCACTTAAGAGATTCCATTAAAAGAATTAGGGGTCATTAATATTAAGAGTGACCTACAGATACATCTGTGCTCCTATACCTGAAACCTATCTCTGACCATGAAACAATGTATGTACAGCTTTAAGGAAAACCGGCTCAAAGGTGATGTTTTATGCCGAGGCATCAAATAAATAATAACAACATTTTAATAATATCTGCTGCCCCACATTGGGATATCCAACATCAATCTATGTGTCCAAACTGGTATAGATATCCCCAATCAACAAGATCATTAGTCTACAATTTATTTTGTTCCTTTTGGTCCATACAGTGATTAGTCAACAAGAAACCCAATATTTAAATTAATTAAGATAAACTGTAATGGAATATAAAGGGAGAAGGGGCAAGAAAAACAAAATCCAAATTGGAGAACCAAAATAGCCACCAATTGCAGTTCACCAAGAAGTGAAATAGCCCACCCGCACAATGTGGGTGATCTCCATATGGAATCCAGGAGTGCCTGAAACAAGGTCTTATATAAGTGGTGCCCATATTTGGGAGACATGGGTCCTACTTTTATTATTAGCCATCCTAACAAGATCTACTACCAATACCAGAATGTTCATAGTCACATCTTTTTATATACAACATACATCTCCAACCCAAAAAGCAAAGCCCAATAATTTCACTTAGACATGAAATATTCCATCCACGAAATGTGGGTGGTCTCCAAATGGAATCAGGAGAGCACAAGTGCCCCAAACAAGAGGTGCCCAGCTATGGAGACTTGGGGTCTATATTTTAAGTTGTTCTCCTAACAAGATCTACTACCAATACTAAGATGTTGACAACTGTTCCTCTCGATACATATCTTGTCTAGATAATTATGGATGTGACTAAAACACTGCCCACCAACCAAAGTCCACCAATTACAGTTCAGAGAGTTATAAAATATGCCCCCCACCCAATGTGGGTGATTAAATGAAATCAGGAGAACACAAGTGCCCTTTAATGGGGTCTTATATCAGCAGTGATCTTGGAGTCATGAGGTCTACTTTTTCAGTAGTCTTCCTAAGATCTTCTATCAATACCATAATGTTGACAACTGTCCCTCTCGGTCACATCCATATTTACTATACAACAAATGTACCCAACCCACTGCCCTTCCCTTCAACACCTGCTCTAATGGCTACTAGTGGGGATGCTGGGGGGGGGGGGGGGGGCGACTGTAATCCCAGTTGGCACATTATAAAGCCTTTAAACTATAAAAACATTATGGCCACCCACCATCACTCCAATATTTTCATTAGAAGTATACATGAATATGGAACGCTTGAGGATAGAGGTTTAGGAGAACAGATTTCATCATCTTAAATACTGTAAAAATATATCCCGTTAGTTTTGCTCCGTTTTAACCCATACAGTGCTGCGCAAGCCACAGACATCTCATACAGATACGGGAACTCACGCATTTCCCATCTCTTTCCTGGTCAGAGGCATTAACAGGAAAACGAGGTAATCAACTGGAAAAACCACTCTGACCTATCCGTGGAGCAGCTGACTAACATCCCAAACAATATTAGGAGAAATCTCTCTAATTTATCAGCGGCTTTCTCCAATCCCTATGCGATCCGTGTCTGCCAGGAACGTCCCACTCGCACATCTGGCTCTTATTTGTGTAATGTGGAAAACGTTACTTGTCTACCAAGACCCCAGAGACCCAAATCTAGTTCTGTTTACGTGCGCTCATGAGCGACATTAACCTCTTGTCTGCCATTGGCACAGCTATCACATCAACTGACCGTCTGGCAACAGAACATATACACAGCAAAGAGGGTCATGGATTGGAAAACGTTTCTTGAAGTTATACAATCTGACCCAAAAGTTGACATGGAGAAGTTTTCCAAGAACAACCCAAACAGGTCACCCTTTATCTCGCCTTGACTACTGCAACTCTCTCCTTGCTTGCCTCCCCATCACCTGTTTATCTCCACTCCAACCTATACTGACACATCCGCTAGACTCATCTACCATACTCAACACTGAGTGTCTGCAGCTTCTCTATCAGTCACTCCACTGGCTTCCCATAGCCTCCACAATAAAATATAGAGGCTATGGGAAGCCTCTCATCTCAAAATACACCCCAAACGCCCTCTATGCTCTGCTAATGAACTTCTCTCCTCCTAACTTCAGAACTTTTCTTGAGCTGCCCTTACTCTCTGCAACTCCTTGCCTCGCTCCCTTGGACTAACTCCCTGCGTCAAAACCTTCAAAAACATGCTAAAAACACATGTGTTTAATGAAGCTCATCACCTTCAGCCATAATATGCACAACTGCACGCTCTTCAGCATATCACCCCCCCACTTCCTTGAGCCTATTGCCTTATCCACCGCCATCTTGTATCCATCACCCTCCTGTATTAAACCCAAACTTTTTAGATTGCAAGTCTCCAGTCTTGTGTTGGTGCTCTGGGAACAAGTTTGATTGATTTTAAGCTCAAAGACGGCTCTCTATTCTTTTGCAATGTGTTACTATGGTATTAGCCCCAGTATAGCGCTACTGAATACATTGGCGCTTTACAAAAAAGGATACTACTAATGACAACAACAAATAAATAGCCCCTAGTCTTCACGAACAGCAGTCATGAAAAAAAAGGAAGAAAGAAAAAAAGACAAAAATGTAAAACCTTTCACCCATACAGATAGGACTGCAGAGGGCTTCTGTGTCCATGTAAAATTCAGGTCTGCTGATGGGTAAAACATTTCAGAAATTAAAAAATAAATAAATAAAAATTAAAAAAAATAAAAATTAAAAAAAATAAATGTATATACATTTATATAGGAGCTGCAATATCCCTGCGTTTGCCTACTGGTCTGAAGGAAGATATGATACGGATACAAAATCATTATTACAATGCGGACCTTACATGGTGGTCCACTGGCATTCAATGGTATCCAAGATTCACAAACCCAGTGATGGCGGATCCAATACAAACAATTAGTGTTAATAAATTGCATGGTTACATTCTAAAAGTACCCCCCATTATCAAGTCTAGTTCTTCAGAAGAGCATACTGTAATTATGGTCCTTTATTGAACATCTGAACCCTGAATTGTGTGGATTGCTGGTCTTTGAAGTGGCAGAGCCAGCTAACACATCCTTCCCAAGTAATATTATATCCCCAGAAACAGGTCCGACGGGTTTGAATTCCAAGCTCATTGTGACCAATCACTTTCATTATATTATCACTTAAGCAGAAAACTCTGCAAAAGAGCTTACAATTCAAAGAAACGCATAACGTATCAATGCGACAGCATCAGCCCCCACACCCCCTGCAATTCGAGGTAACCGCGAGCTAGGATTTTTACAGCTGGGGCGTTTATTTACACTGTTGAACTTTTATAGTCAGTCAGTTGTGACCAAACGCTTTATTACACGCCACGGGCTCGCGTGTACACGGATGATCGCTCGCGTAACCTCATGTTTACATCATGTGTGCGCAAGAACGTCCCATTAACACTACGAATGCATCATAGTACAGAAAGACAGAGGATACCAAGACTTATATGGAAACACTTGTTTAACACATGTTAACGTATAATAGATAAATATAAAAAAATACATATAATTATTTAACTGGAATTAACAGAGCAGAGCATTATATTGCAGTGTAAATACATTTATAAAAAAAAAATAAATGTATATAAAAATATAAATTTTTCCTAATAATGAAAACCAACCTCATTGCCATAGGGCTCGTTAATAATAAATAATCTATAGGTACCCCCCCTATAACAGCCACAGGTCAGGATTATAGGGAAGCCAAAGAGGGGACAAAAGCCAATATAATAGATAATAATAATAAAAACATTTATAAAGAAGTTATCAATGTAGATCAAAAAGGGATTTTTATATTAGATTTAATGTCCCTAAGGACATTAAAAAGTACAAGACAAGTTTATAGTACCTTAGAGAAGTTATATTGTGATGCAAATACAACAAAAAACTAACAAACACTTCTTTACATCAAATTATTAATAACAAACAATAGATAATGGGGGGGGATAAGAGAGAAAACTTCAAATATATCAAAGGATTCAATAAAGTACAAGATGGAAATGCATTTAAGAAAAAGGGGAATCCAAGAACAAGAGGTCATGGTTTGATGGGATAATCTTAGAATAACCCTTTATGTACAAGTGGTAGGGTCAAACACTTAAGGAACTTAAGCATGCCTGGGATAAGCATAAGGCCATCCTGAGGACAAACTTCTTGAAAGACTGAATGGGCAGACTAGATGGCCTTTTTGGTTCTTATCTGCCATCAAATCTTTGTTTCTATGGGTAAATATCAAACTCAAATTCCAAGACCACCCATGGTTATCAAAGCTCAAGTCTTGCTCTTTACACCATTATAATAAAAGGACCATAAGAAAACATTACAATATCTCAGTAGGACACCCCAGTGACCCATCCCTAGGCTGAAATGAAAGGTCTCCCAAATTACTGGACCCCCGTCCATCCTACCTGCCAGACGGTAAACACTGCTCAAAGTGTCCGTACAGGACCCCTGTAGGGGGTGGGAGCTCTGGACCCCCGGCCTCCTCCCACACAAGTGTATGGTTTCCACCAGCGATCTCCACATACCACGGCCTTATTTTTAGAATTAAATCCACCAAACACTCTCCAAGAACCAAAAATACACCTCAGTGACCTCCGTCCAACAACCCGCCTGCCATATGTCCAAGAGACGCGTCCGACAGGTTGTGAGCTGTCAGAGAGACCGCCCCTGGGTCACTCTATAGACAGCCACTCCCGGCCTCCTAACTCACTAATCATGTAAGGGCTCATCATGTGATACCCCAACCACTTACCGTATGGGACACTCGTACAGATTGCGTGGGAAAACCATTCCTAAACCAGCATCAATATATCGAGACATCTATAATGACGAGTACGGAGGCTTATATCCTTGGCAAAATGTGTCAAATACCAAAATCAGTGAGTTATGAGCTACCACTGTATATAAAACCAGCCCTACCCTGATGTGATCCATTTAAGATCTGTGGGTAGGTCTCCTGCCTTGTGCATAATCCATCCTATGCTTTGTAATACAGCAAGCATGCCTAAAAGAAGCCATGTATAAATTGGTATTTGGATTAAAGTGTGGAAATGCATTGTGTGCTCATTTGCATGTCCTGCCCAGTTTCCCAGTGCAATAACTGTATTTCTTGGAATTCTGAGCGGGAAATAAGTTTAATGTTAACACAAATGTACAATTAATTTAATTATATATATATTATAATTATTATTGCTGTTATTTATAAAGTTTTTTTTTTTCCATAGAGCTATTTACAAAGTAAAATAAAGTACAATTAGCAGTTTACAAAGCTATATACACATGTGATAGGGGGAAGTCTCTGGTGAGGGAACGTAAATTCCAACAGCTGAGAAGTGTTATGGTCTGGTGTACAACACGCTCAACAATACCTGCTAACAAATTTATTACATACAACAGGTCATATAAAGATATGTGTCCATTTAATGTTAATTTACTAAACATTGGGTATTTCCCCCGCGCCAAAATTATTGGTACAATCACAACTGGTTTAGTATATGGTAGATAATTGAGCTCGAAAGCAGAGTATTACGTTGGGTACTTTATGCATGAAAAGGTCCTCTAAAATATTTGAGCTTATTATATTTTATTCATCTGAGCAGAACAGGAGCCAGAAGTCCTCCAACCCCACCAAATAATGCTCGGTAGACTGACCGGCTCCAAAATGGGATATTAATGTGCCGGCCCGTAACCAAAGCCGGGCCCTCCCCACACACACATAACCCTATTAGTGTCATCGTCCGGACATATGGAGGAAATCATTACTGAGACATTCATTTCCTAGGTCCTCCCGATTCACCAAATAACATCCATGTCTTCCAGCATCTTCCAGTCTAAGTGGACTTTATCCGGAGTATCCAATCTCCTAAATACCTCTGCGGGGTGTGGGGAGGAATGAAATAAATGACACCAGATAATTCTTGGCATCTCTTAGGTGTTTCCAAAAATGTAATTAAATTTCTAGGTTATAACAAAAAGTAATAGAACAATTGGCAGAGATACTTGTTATGGTACACAGAGTTCCCAAATATTACATTAGGTGTTTAACATTGGAATAAATGTAATTTATTGTTTCAAAAAATATCTTACGTGAGAAAACTTGCACTGAAAACACCCGTTTCGCCATCAGCTTTAGGCTGAAGGGCCGGCCATCATTAATACATCGGTGGTAGTTTGTGATTTACTTTGACTGCACTGTGATGAGGTAGCTATAAGGAAGTGTTAGTACACTCTGCCACCAACGCTATGAAGATCCAGCCAAAAGAGGTAAGAAAACCAGCAATTTTTTAAAGTTTTCTCAATAAAGAACTTTTAGTTCACAACAAACTGAATACATTTACATAAGCATTAAGGGAGCTGTCAAATTACAGTAGGTTTTAATGACTGTGGCAAGTAGAGGATTCTGGGTGAAGAATAAAGGACCAGATTTAACCCCCCCAAAAAAAAAAACTTTTGATATTTTTAATATTTTGGCAAATTATCCTTATTATTAAATTTTTATATATATATATATTTTTTTCCGCATTTTTTTCCTTATTTTATAGGAGGGGGGTCATATTTCAGAACATTATCCTTATTATTTTGGCATTTTATCCTTAATATATAGGATATTTAGTTCACTTTTTGTTCCTCATGACATTGAATACTTTACATGTAAGATTTTTCTGCCTTGTGTTCTACATTTAAGAAAATGTCAGAGGTCACAAGGTTATCACCCAACAAGGGTGTGTTGGAAAAAAAAAAAGAAATGCAGAAAATCCATAAGAAGCGAATGTATTTACACAAAATGTAAGGGAGGGTCCGACTTCATAATACTCTGGGGAAACGGGCAGGAAATGTCTTACTGTAAATGTGAGAGGAAACACAATTATCTGATCATTAATGGCGTGTGATCGATTACATTGATCATTTCCAAGGAGTTAGACCCAATATGGACTCATTGCAAGATGGCGCCAGTGGTTTGGTGATCAATGGTAGTGATTTTTCAGTGTTTTGTTTAATAGAAGTGCTCATGATTTGACACTATGGGGAGAAGTTTGAGGAGGGGGTCTTGGTAAGTGCTATTTCACAGCGAGGGTGGGAGATAAATACAAGGCCCATGGGAGGAACAAAAATGGCGCCATATGAAAACAAAAATATATAAACCGTGTTCTCCCAAGGAATTTGGAGTAGCTGGGATGGCATAAAGGAGCAAAAATCCCCACAATGCACTCCTGCAAGCCAAGCGGCGCCAGGTGGAGAGCACGCACAAAATCGGCATGAGAGCACAAATACAGCTTAGGAGCCAGGAAGGGAGATTTTATATATATATATATATATATATATATATATATATATATATATATATATATATATATATATAAACATTGGGATCAAGGAGAATCAGCATGTTTATTAAGTATCTAAGTGATTTTTATCTATCAGTGATGGGGAGGGGACATGAATTTGAATTTGCCACCTACCCCCTTCCCCAGACATGCTAAGAATCCGGCAGCTTGCAACAATAACAGCAAACCCTGCTTCCTCAGAAATGTAAACGCCTCTGTCAAAGAAGGAGCGTCATCAAAATATCATGGATGCCTCCAGCAAAGGCATTGTATATTTTATAAATTAAAATCAGCCTCATGACTTTATACCCTGTCTAATTATGTTCTCAGACTTAAATGTTTTTCAGACAAATGTCTTTTCATTGTACAGTGGTCATTTAATGGCATATTGAAGGCTCCTGAACTTACTTGGTATATAATATCCCTGTGTATCCATTTACTTTTATGTACTTTATTTTATTAAAAAATTCTGGTTTCTCCCCTCTGCAGCTCATGAAGATAGTGTACTTCAGTAAATAATACACACAGATATTATATACCTTGCAACATCCAGGGATCTTCCACGTCCCTTTAAAAGTCTCCCAATGGGATACTCTGATTCTATGAGCAGGCCTAGTCCTGGATGAGCCAAGCCCCATTAATGAAGGCCCCGGATCTGATGGAGCCCACTTAGACCCGGCGCCCGCACTGGAGGGGACACGGAGATTCTTTATATTATCTGCTCCGTCTCCCAGGGCTTTGATTCTTTGTTGATTTCTGTTTTCTGTTTGTTTTTGGCAACCGGACTGTGCAAACATTTCATCATCAGCCCTCATACAGAAGAAAAGACTTCAACATCAAACCGGCAGGAACCCCCCACCCGGGCCCCCCCAGCCCCAAGATCATAACTCAATCTCAAACATTTCTGCCATTAGAAGACAACACTTTACAGGGAAAAATTGTATTTTTAAAATCAAAAACAACTACATTTTTTTCCTATATTTTTCTTTTTAGATTAAATTTAAAGGGATATGGAAGGTTTGTTGATTTTACTTCATACACACACACACACCACACACACACACATCTATTTAATTTTTTGCATATTATTTTATTAAAAAGTGCTTAGAAGCTCTGCAGCATATACAGACACAGACTCTGTAGGGCTGGATGTGCAGTGTAGTGTCCTAGCCTATCAGAGTATCACCACGTCTCAGTAGCATGTTACTGAGGGATGGTCACTGATTGGATAGTATGAGATGCTCTGTAGTATTGGCTATGCATTATGTGTCTTCATGAGCTGTGGAGGGCAGGCCCATATAGGGACTATTTGTTTGATTTTTATATACTTTCTAAGCGTTTTTAACAGAAAAAGAGTACATAAAAGTAACACATTCACAGGGATATTATATACCTAGCAATGTCCAGAGAAATACCCATATCCCTTTAAGTCCTCTCTATTAACCGACTCCCTATACTGGGCCACACAGAGCGGGTTCCTTTCAGAATGGCGCCCTTGGCAGAGCTCCTAGTGCCCGCACGTGCTCGCCCAGATAAGGGTGATATCTCTCAGCTACAAACGGTTTCAACCGATTTAGGTTTCCATCTGATACGAGCTGGGAGCGAGCCAGGTGCGCAGGGAACATGGGAGAGGGCGTAATATGAACACATCACACATACGCCACTAAATACATATAGGATGGAGTGCAAGCAGCAGCCATCAGGGCACACGTCACCCGCTCAGGGAACCCATCTATAATGTCAAATAAATAATAATGAGTCAAATTAAAAAAGAGCATTATCAGGCCGGAGAAAATGTTAAAAAGGACGTTTTTATTTACAAAAGATATATATTTAGTTCCTGGAAGCATCCATGACACCTTAATGTGGGAAGAAATGTAAGTTTCCGCAGGCGCAGGGCTTGCCTTGCGCTTACAAGCTGCCCGCTTCTGTGGGGGCAGCGAGTGCCAAACCAGTGGTGTTTTTAGGCTTAGGCCTAGGGCACCACATTTGTAGGGGGCAGCAGACTGGCGGAAGATCCCGCTGCAGTGCCAAGGAGTGAAGATGTTATATGCAGGACAATTCTAAGTTAGAGGTGAAATGTTACTACTGGCTCCTAACACACATATATATATATACATGCATATATATAAAATACATAACCTGGCTCCTACAAAATGTTTGGCTGGCTCCTAAGTATAAGACAAATGTCAACCACTTCTGCAAGTGTACCTGAAGATTTCTAATATACACATGTACATGTAAAAACTAAAAGCTCCAATGATTTAACAAATCCCCCAACCCTCTCCCTCTACTCCCTAAACTTTTCCGTAGATAAGAAGATGCCCTCAAGCTCCAAGTAATCAGGAAATGCTCAAGGAAGACAAGTTAGAAATTTCTGCACCAAAAAAGAAAACACACCGACACATTATCGAATATCCTCCATCAGATGCAACAAAAAAATGTTATTTCCTGGACCCTATAATAGCTTGTTATTATACTTGCAAAACATGTGATGTTTTTCCCAATCTACACTGGTCATGTAGTGCGTCCGAGCACAGATAAGTCACCGGGCAGTATCCTATCTAGGTTACTATACACACAGAGGATGATCCGATTCCTCCGCAGCCCCCGCTGACGAGCCCCCCGGATAAAGGCCCGTTCTGCTTGTGATGTTTCCAAGGGCAGAGAGATTTGGAAAATAAACTGTTTATACAGATCTCCATTACAGTGTGTGTGGGCAGGAAGTGCGTCCAGGGGCCAGGATTCTACATTTATTTAGTATATCATGGCCTTATTATGCTTAATTATACACATCTGGCCCTGTACCACCAGGATGATACTCAAATCTCATTGGCTGGCAGGGGCAAGCACCCTCCAATCATTTTATGCTAATTAAAGCTCATTTGGGAAGAGAAAATACACAGAACTACACTACTGTCTGTGTCCCTTTAAGGGATTTACTAAGCCCATACTAACTGGTAGTGTTTTCTATATGTTGATATAGTGTATTCATTATAAACAAATAAAATGGTATTTTCTCAGCAGCAATGCATCCTGGATACACCGCAGGGAGGGACTGCACACGCTCACTTTAGTCTATTTCATGTGGCTTTACACCAGGGCTTGCCAGATCCCGGGAGCGGCTAGCTCTTAACGTTGTAATATGCAAATATTTATATATATATTCCATAGCCTGGCTTCTAAAGTGGATAGGCTGGCTCCTATATAACCCGGCTGGCTCCTATATAACCCGGCTGGCTCCTATATAACCCGGCTGGCTCCTATATAACCCGGCTGGCTCCTATATAACCCGGCTGGCTCCTAAAATTTCAAAAGGGCTTATAAGCTCGGTTCTTTCTGCCTAAAATCTTACAAATAGGTCCAAGCTGGTTTCTCCCCACTGCAGCTCATTAAGACAGTGTACTTCTAAGCACAGAGTTGGCAGTGTCTCATAGTAACCAGAGGGAAACATGCTGCTTGAGAGAGGTCACTAACAGGCTCATTTGAAACACTGCACTTCGGTTTGTGTATTCATGAGCTGCATGAGATAGAGGGCAGACCCATAAATGGGATCATATATATATATATATATATATATATATATATATATATATATATATATATATATATATATACACACATATACATAAATATACATATATATACATAGATAAATACATATACATAAATACATATATATATACATATATACACACACACCTATCTGGTTCTTAAGTCTTAAGTGTGGTATACATGTGTCAAATCCTATTTTGTCTTTCCTTAAATCATAGACAGGGTCTTCAGTATGAACACCAGGCTAAATCATGGCCTGTAAGTTGCACAATTTATTTTATACCCTAGGAGCCCGTGCGGGAGGAATCCTAATAGTCCATCATGGCTACTTATTGCACTATAAGCTCCTCCGGGTGCTCTCACACTATGGGACCTGGGGGGGGGGTGATCCAGATAATGGGCATTAGGTGCATTTTTCAGATAACACCCTCCCCCTCCTAACACCAGCTGTAATTTAACCCTGTCATAGCTGGCAGGACATGGGAATACAGTAAAGGCCAAGGTGGCAAGCAGCGAGCGCAGGGTTAACGCGGCTCTGGAACTTGTCGGCTTTCAACATTTCAGTGACAGCTCGAGAGGCGCAGCCAAGAGAGACAGCTGTGATTAGACAGGTAATGAGGGCTGGAGAGGGGTCTAATGGGCACACATATAGATCTATATATAGCAACTACTGCAATGGTTCAGCAATTTATTGCAATTAAAGAAACTGATCTTTTGGAAGAAAACTTACACTAAAAATTGCTGATTTCTATCTCATGTCGAGGTTTGAAATCCTCCCGTATTGTAGTGTGGCAGCTGCAGGGAAGTGCTAGTACACTCTGCAACTAAGCAGTTTGCAAAAGATCCGACGAATTCTGGTCCATCGCTGGGGAGGAAATGCTAAACTTTTTTCCAATAGATCAACTTTTTTTCTGTTTTTTTAATAAATCCCAAACTGAATAGTCCGTTATACTCTGTAATAAGTAAGAGGGGCCGTAACATTTTAGTTACTTACTTTATATGAAGGCTGGAAGTCCATATTGTTGAATGGTTTGCTTTTGTGGATAACCTAAATCTAAGCACTTTTAATATATATAAAAAAAATAAGATTTTTTTTTTTATTTTTTTCTCTTTTTCTTTCCATACATGCTAGGTAAATGCCTCTATATGAGATTACACTCGGCTTGGATTACAAATACCACTGTTAATATGATTTATTTTTTCTTTCCATGTGATGTAAGGCAGATCACATATATAGTTATCGTACTTTGCGAGGCGAGCTGTCGACCAGGAGCCTCGCAAAGCGAGCAGTTGAGGCACGCGGGACTTGGGCTGCAATGAGCACCAAATGCGATCATTGCAGGGATGGACACGCAGGACTTAGCTGCGATGAGGCCTCATTGCAAGGCCCTTGCGACGGACGCAAAATGACAGCCCGTATGATGGACTGCGGGGCTCACAAAAATACGACTTTAAACAGTCGAACCACCAAACTGGAAAAGACAGCAAAAACACACAAATATACCTTAAATAAATTTACACACTCACACACAGCTCAGGGGGAGAGACAGAGAGCCTGTGAGTGAGGTTGCAAGTTAATTTGAAGCCAAAGGCGCTCAGCGCAGGGCTCGTGATGAGTGCCGAAGGTGCTCAGAGAGTGCAGAACATTTTGTGTGGCAAACAGCATTGCCAGGCTTCAAGTGTTATTGCCGTCATTTTGGACTTGGTCTGGAAAAATAAACGGGAGCTATAGGATCTAGGTGATGTATGTAATGGATTTTATATAGACATATATGTTACAGGAGCCAGCATGTTATGGGACGTGGCTCCCGGTATACGACAAGCCAGTAACGGTATTTGTATATTAGTTACTCTGCGTGGCTCCTGCTCCCCAGGGGGGGCCCTCACCATCCAATATAATACAGACAGCAAAGAAGAAGAAGTCTACCTTTTAGGGATGAATAATTCTGGATGCTCGGACGGTATACCTGACCACAGCTTTCATCTAGAAATAAATCCATATACTGCACAGGAGGAGGACGTGCTGAGTGTGAGACGAGGAGTCCTCAGAGGGTCATGGGCTGGGGTCCTATGTATGTGGGGCCCCGTGCTGGGGATATCTGATACGCAGCACATCACAACCTGACCTGCTCTGCCTGTTCCCAAACTACAGCTGGATAAACAAAGGCATGTGGGCAGATTACCGTGCGGCGCACAGTATGTGGGGGATACGGCTTGGCCCCATACCGATAGCACGGGGAGATAAGGAGAGTACTGGAGGGGGGGGAGTAATGATGGTGAGGTCGCAGCTGGAAGAGAATACATCAGTAAATCGGTCTATAGATTGTAAGCTCTTCTTCAACATTGTGTTATCCATTTCCTTCTAAAGTGAATCAATCCTGACAACTTTCATATTGTTGCTTTTATATATATATACAAACGCACACAAGCGGCTCATGCATACCAATTAACTGCTTTGATGTGCTAATTAGGAGTACAGTTTGCCTGACCCCTCTCCCACCCTAACTGAGCCCCACATTGCTGTAGAGAAAAAAAAACACTGCTAATACAATAAAATCAGCTTCATGTTGGGTGACAGGGTCCCTTTAAGTGATGTGGTTGATGAAAAGCTAACGGAAGAGTACGATCTCTGGCTCTGATTACACCCAAGAGTAACATTTTTGGCCTTAAAGTTGCCTTTTTTCATATAATGACTTGCAGATTTACTTATTGCACTTGTGGTTAAACTTTACAGTACTGCATAAAATGGAACCTTTTCGGTGTCCCTTGAACATATAGCTTTATATCATTGGGAATAAATTGCGCCAAATTTAGCCACATCCTTTATTCCTGCATCAGCCGGACAGCAGCCCTATAAGCCCGGCGCCCCAGGCAGCGGCCCGTCCTGCAACTAAACATAAGCCAGAAAGCAACGAGGTGTTTGTAAATATAAAAAAAGAAATAAGTATACCCGACGGGCGTGCTTGGCCTTTTCACTCCCCCCCGCCCTCCTGCAATCATCCGGATTACGCAAGAGTCATGTCAGAAGTGTAGCACCCTGGGGTGGGGGCAAGGGCTGACACAATGCACACGGGCTTTCATAATCCTTACAATTTGCAAGACATTAACATTCCTGCCAAAAACCCAGATCAAAGAGCAATTAGAAAACATCGCTCGTTAAACACAAGAGACTTAATGGCA
Organism: Discoglossus pictus; assembly: GCA_027410445.1. Taxonomy (NCBI): domain Eukaryota; kingdom Metazoa; phylum Chordata; class Amphibia; order Anura; family Alytidae; genus Discoglossus; species Discoglossus pictus. The sequence continues at coordinate 67,920 of JAPZIH010000549.1, forward strand.
GCACATTTATTATATTGCTCGCTTAGGGTTCAGACGCACCCAGATTACCTGACCGAGGGGGGGTGGAATGTGCCCCCCGATTTACTTTATTAAATCATTATGATAATTGCAGATCCGGACCAGTCACCTAATTGTCTCCGATGTGGAACAATGGAAAGCCGCGACATTAAGAGCAATTATATTTTATTAAATTGAAGAGCGAGGGTGAATTCCTGGTGTATCTGGGACGGGTCCTGCGATCAATCAAGTGCAGGCGGATTGGGTCATAATTGGAACAATATGCCGGGATATGAGCTCAACACAAACCACTTCACTGCTGGAAGGAGCCGCGCGGTGGGGAGAGCGCATCGGGATAGCTCCGATTCAGCATCATCATTTGTTTAAGACACTGTGTAAAGAAAGTTTCCATCTTGCCCGAGTAGAGCACTACCTGATAGGCTGAGGATTGAGGGATGTGTTGGTAATAATAATAATTAGGAGCCAGGCTATACATTATATAATATTAGGAGCCAGCAGTAAAATTGGAGGAGCCATGGCCAAGCCCTGGTCTGACCCTTTTATTAGGAGAGCCATTACAATATTTAGGCCATTTAATATATTTATTAAAGGGACATGGACGTTACTAGGTATATAATATCCTTGTGTATGTATTTACTTTTATGTACTTTATATGATTAAGAAGTGCTTACAGGCTGTTTTTATTGCCAAAAATCAAATAAATAGTCCCTGCAAGGGTCTGCCCTCTGCAGCTCATGAAGACACAGACTCTGTAGGGCTGGATGTGCCATACTAACCGATCAGTGACTATCTCTCTGCAACATTATCTGATAGGCTAGGACCCTATTATATTATTATTATTATCTTTATTTATATCACGCCAACATATTCCGTAGCGCTGTACAGGGGGTTAGTACATGGCAAAAAACAAACTTAACACCTTAAAGAATGGAGGGCCCTGTTTTTGAGCTTATAATCAAATGTACATAGTGCTTGTTTCCAAGACACGGACACACAATTGAAAACTCGTAAACTTACAATCTAAGGGCAAAAAGTCCCTGAATGGGTCTGCCCACTGTAGCTCATGAATACACAGACTGATGTGCAGCGTTTCAAATAAGCCAAATCAGTGACCGATTTCAAGGAGACACTGCAAACTATGTGCTTAGAAGTACACTGTCTTCATGTGCTGCAGAGGGAGAAACCGGTTAGGAACAACTTGTAAGATTTTAGGCACTAAAACAGAGATTATTAATACTTTTTAACAAAATAAAGTACATAAAAGTAAAGCTACCCATGGATATTATATACCAATAAAACCTGGAAACCTTCCATGTGCCTTTAAATCACTGGGCCTTTTGGAAATAGACACCTATACCCTTCCCCTATATAATTCAGTTTCCATCTGATCAAGTTATCTAACAAAGACTATAACTACTCGCGTTGACAAATCCATCTGAAACCTTGAAACAAGCCGGCTTATTTAGAAGCCAACCAATCAAATTTTAGGAGCCAGGAATATATATGGAAATATAGAATTAAAAAGTTAGGAGCCAGTTGTGTCTCCCTGGATTTATCAAGCCCCGAATTATTCTAAACTGCAAGGACTCGTTTTTTTCCGTAGGTTGATTCTGGCTGTTTCTTTCTAAGGAGGAAAAACTAATGAGCTTTGCATAAGATCTAATGAAAAAGAAACATGCAGTTGTAGATATCACAGAGAAAGCGGATCAGCAGAAACAGACCCGGAAGCTTCCACTGCAGAATATTGTATATAGCAGGGCACTTTATGTCAGGAAATCACAAATGTCCGAGTAGTGGGAGAGAATTCCACAGAAGGGAGAGGAATGAAAACAGCGCCGCAACGGAGCGCCAAGGCCACAGGGTAGAAATTAAGTTTTTGTTACTGAGCTCTGTGAGATAATTGGGTCAGAAGTTCAAGAGCTAGGTCAAGAGCAAATGTGATGTCTCTGCTGGTCCTTGGAAGCATCAGTTTGGTGAAGGTTGTGTGTGTGAGAGGGGCCTTTACATTTCTGGAGAGCAGGACTAGCAGTCATTGCTGCGGCGCCTGCGCGGGGAAGGAATAGCGGTCACATTCAAATAGGTCCAATCCCAAATAATTCTCCCAACTTTCCTGAGCTATCCCTCCACTGATAGATAAAAAAACACTATTTAGGCCTCCAGCTGAAATATGGTCCCTGAGGCTAAAACACTACACTGCACATCCAGACGTACAGAGTCTGTGTCCGCATACGCTGCAGTGGGCAGACCCATACAGGGACTATTTGCGTGATTTAAGGCAGTACAAACATAGCTTATAAGTAATTCTTGATAAAATAAAGTAAATATATACACAAAGATATATATATATACCTAGTAACATCCAGGAACCTTCCATATCCCTTTAATGAATCGCCCCTTTAAATGCTGCTTTGGGGTCCTTAAAGCTCCAATCACAGACATAACTTACATGAGCAAAAAATGTCCTAACACTTCCCACGCTGCAATCTGAGAAGAGAGAGACCGGATCAAAGCCTCGAGCTCCGTCCACTTCAAAGACAGAGAAACCAGGCAGGACAATGACCACTTGGGAGCTGATTGTGGTGGTGGGGCGGGGGGGCAGTCATGGGGGCAATACTGAGACCCTACTACTAGATCTAGTCACTGGTTCCCCCGACCCGCAGGGAATAGAAGCTGGGTATAGAATATCCAGCGGGATCTATGTACTTTATTTTATTAAGAAGTGCTAATAAGTTCTGTTTTACTGGCTAAAATCATACAAATCGTTCCTGTATGGGTCTGCCCTCTGCAGCATGTACTATTGTAATGACTGTTCCTCATAATAATCAATCAGTGACCACCTCTCAGCAACATTATGCCGAGACATGATCCCTGAAAGGCTAGGTCATTACAGTGCACATCCAGCCTGACAGTGCCTGTGTCTGCATACGCTGCAGAACACTGTGGAAGATTAAGCCTCCCTCTCCAGCTACAGACCGAGTCTGACATGGGCTTAGTCCGAGTCATCTAAATACACAATATGCCCCTGCTCATGTGATTGTTTAGACACAAACATGCGAAGTTTTTATCCGACTGCAGCTGACTTTCATGTAAATCTGTGTCCAACGTGAGACACCAAGGTGCCAAACATACATTCATAGAAAGCAGAGGCCGAGAAGCAGATTCTTCATCCCAATTTGATTAAAATAAATCTTGGGTTTAAATTGCAGCGATTATATGGAATTAACCCCTTCCAGGATAGCCCGTAGCCAGCTCGGTTTACACAAAATAATATAGCAGAGAAGTTAAAGGGACGGCTCAGCATGGGAACTGGAGAAAATGTCAGCATGGTGGAAATATGCGCGGCTCCCACTTGGCCCATCTGGTTTTAGTAATAAAGCAAAAGTCTTTCACACCCCGTCAGAGGGATCCTCCCAAATACATTCCCATCCAAAAATCAGACTGATCCCCTACAGACTGGATACAGGATCCAAACAATGACATCAGGCAGGGAGGGGGCGCATATAACTCCCCCTGACACAGGGGCGCACGGAGACACGGGGAAAGCTCAACTTACAGGATACACACACATTAAATGGATATAGAAGGTTTCTGGGTATCTATTTACTTTTATGTACTTTAAGTGTTTATTAGCTTTGTTTTTACTACCTAGTATCAAACAAATAGTCCCTGTATGGGTCTGCCCACTGCAGCTCATAGAGACAGACTCTGCAGGGCTGGATGTGCAGTCTCATACTAACCAGCGACCGATTCTCAGGAACGTTTTGCTGAGACGTGGTCCCTGATAGGCTAGAACACTATGCAGCTCATGAAGGCACAGACTCTAAGGCAGGATGTGCAGTGTTCTAGCCTATCAGGGACCACGTCTCAGCAAAACGCACCTGAGAAATGGTCGCTGGTTAGTATGAGACTGTACATCCAGTTTGTCTTTATGAGCTGCAGAGGGCAGAACCATACAGGGACTGTTTAATTTTAGGCAGTAAATACAGAGCTTATAAATAATCCTCAACACAATAAAGTACATGACAGAAAATAGATTATATATCTAGTAACATCCAGGATACTTCCATATCCCTTTAAGTACAATTATAACTTTTGTGTGATATATATATATATGTGTGTGTGTGTGTATTTTCTCAGTTCATACAATGCATAAAGAATGTCACAATATGTCACTTAGACATGTAAAATCACCAATAATAATGACAGTAAAGCACACCCAATGCTGATAAGCATCACACCCATGCTCAGCAGGAACTGACAGTTTGTGTTGCAACAGCCCCCACCCACCCCAAACCAGGACTGTCATGTACAGGAGTGCACAACGACAATCATTCTGGAGATAATCTGCATGGGGAGCCAGATTTTATTACTGACGTTTTCGTCGTTTTGGCAGCCATTTTTTTTCTCGCTTAGGCGATTTCCAATAGTGAAAAATGGCAAATATGCCTCAAATTAACTTGCACCCTGACTCTCCCTCTGTTCCTCCCCCCCCCCATGTTTTTTCAGTTCAGTAATTTTGCGAGGTGCACAGTGCATGTACGGGTTTCGCTCCTAAGTCCAGCATTGCTTACCATTGCAGCTAAGTACCATGGGGCGCACGATGAGTGCCTGCAGCGTTCATTGCGAGCCCTGCGATGAGCGCCTTTGGCTTGTTGCAGGCTAAGTCTTGCATAGTCGACAGTTACGGGCCGCAAGCGGCTCGCCTCGCAAAGTGTGACCAACACCGTAAGCGTTCCCAACACTGACAACTATTATAGTGATAGCAAGTCATTATTATTAAATTACCAAATCATGTTATTATTATTATATCATGTCATTATCATATCATTATTACTATTATATTATTATATCATGTCATTATTATCACATTATATCATGTCATTATTATTACATTATTATATCATGTCACTAAGTTAGATCTGTTACTTCTGGAAATCTCAGGTACTTCACTAGATCTATCTCCTCCAGCAGGCACATCTAAGACACCCAGATGCATCTACCCCCTCCTCCAGCAGGCACATCTAAGACACCCAGATGCATCTACCCCCTCCAGCAGGCACATCTAAGACACCCAGATGCATCTACCCCCCTCCTCCAGCAGGCACATCTAAGACACCCAGATGCATCTACCCCCTCCTCCAGCAGGCACATCTAAGACACCCAGATGCATCTACCCCCTCCTCCAGCAGGCACATCTAAGACACCCAGATGCATCTACCCCCTCCTCCAGCAGGCACATCTAAGACACCCAGATGCATCTACCCCCTCCTCCAGCAGGCACATCTAAGACACCCAGATGCATCTACCCCCTCCTCCAGCAGGCACATCTAAGACACCCAGATGCATCTACCCCCTCCTCCAGCAGGCACATCTAAGACAACCAGATGCATCTACCCCCTCCTCCAGCAGGCACATCTAAGACAACCAGATGCATCTACCCTGTCCAGCAGGCACATCTAAGACACCCAGATGCATCTGTCCCCCTCCAGCAGGCACATCTAAGACACCCAGATGCATCTACCCCCTCCAGCAGGCACATCTAAGACACCCAGATGCATCTACCCCCTCCAGCAGGCAAATCCTAGGTTATCTAAATCGATCACTTAATGTGAGCAGATTCCAAGCACCCAGACAAATCTATTACTTACAGGAGACAAATCTCAGACACTACCTTTATCTCATCTCCAACAAGTGGATCCCAGGCTGCCAAGTAGATCTATCACTTCTAGAAATCAGATACACAGAGTGATCAGCTCCAGCATGCAGATCCAGTGCACCCAGGTCTCTCATACAGGATCCCAGCTAGATCTATTAGCATCATCAGTATGTAGATCCAGTCACTCATCTAGATGACCTCCAGCAAGATGAACCCAATATATCCAGCTTCATTTACTACTCAGAAACCAGATCCCTTGCAGATAGATTTTATCCAGTATACCAGATCCCATGCACCCAGCTAGATCACCTCCAGGAAACCAGATCCCATGCACCCAGCTAGATCGCCTTCAGCAAACCAGATCCCATGCACCCAGCTAGATCGCCTTCAGCAAACCAGATCCAAAGCACCCAGCTAGATCACCTCCAGCAAACCAGATCCAAAGCACCCAGCTAGATCGCCTCCAGCAAACCAGATCCAAAGCACCCAGCTAGATCACCTCCAGCAAACCAGATCCAAAGCACCCAGCTAGTTCACCTCCAGCAAACCAGATCCAAAGCACCCAGCTAGATCACCTCCAGCAAACCAGATCCAAAGCACCCAGCTAGATCACCTCCAACAAACCAGATCCAAAGCACCCAGCTAGATCACCTCCAGCAAACCAGATCCCATGCACCCAGCTAGATCACCTCCAGCAAACCAGATCCAAGGCATCCAGCTAGATCACCTCCAACATACCAGATCCAATGCTTCCAGCTAGATCACCTCCAGTGCATCCAGATAGATTACATCCAGTATACCAGATTCAGCTAGATCCCCTCCAGTATACCAGATCCAATGCACCCAGCAAGATTACATCCAAAGCAACCAGATCCAATTCCTCCAGCTAGATCCCCTCCAGTATACCAGATCCAATGCATCCAGATAGATCACATCCAGTATACCAGATCCAGCTAGAGCACCTCCAGTATGCCAGATCCAATGCAACCAGCTAGATCACCTCCAGTATACCAGATCCAATGCACCCAGCTAGGTCACCTCCAGTATACCAGATCCAATGCACCCAGCTAGATCACCTCCAGTATACCAGATCCAATGCACCCAGCTAGATCACCTCCAGTATACCAGATCCAATGCACCCAGCTAGATCACCTCCAGTATACCAGATCCAATGCACCCAGCTAGATCACCTCCAGCAAACCAGATCCAAAGCACCCAGCTAGTTCACCCCCAGCAAACCAGATCCAAAGCACCCAGCTAGATCACCTCCAGCAAACCAGATCCAAAGCACCCAGCTAGATCACCTCCAACAAACCAGATCCAAAGCACCCAGCTAGATCACCTCCAGCAAACCAGATCCCATGCACCCAGCTAGATCACCTCCAGCAAACCAGATCCAAGGCATCCAGCTAGATCACCTCCAACATACCAGATCCAATGCTTCCAGCTAGATCACCTCCAGTGCATCCAGATAGATTACATCCAGTATACCAGATTCAGCTAGATCCCCTCCAGTATACCAGATCCAATGCACCCAGCAAGATTACATCCAAAGCAACCAGATCCAATTCCTCCAGCTAGATCCCCTCCAGTATACCAGATCCAATGCATCCAGATAGATCACATCCAGTATACCAGATCCAGCTAGAGCACCTCCAGTATGCCAGATCCAATGCACCCAGCTAGATCACCTCCAGTATACCAGATCCAATGCACCCAGCTAGGTCACCTCCAGTATACCAGATCCAATGCACCCAGCTAGATCACCTCCAGTATACCAGATCCAATGCACCCAGCTAGATCACCTCCAGTATACCAGATCCAATGCACCCAGCTAGATCACCTCCAGTATACCAGATCCAATGCACCCAGCTAGATCACCTCCAGTATACCAGATCCAATGCACCCAGCTAGATCACCTCCAGTATACCAGATCCAATGCACCCAGCTAGATCACCTCCAGTATACCAGATCCAATGCACCCAGCTAGATCACCTCCAGTATACCAGATCCAATGCACCCAGCTAGATCACCTCCAGTATACCAGATCCAATGCACCCAGCTAGATCACCTCCAGTATACCAGATCCAATGCACCCAGCTAGATCACCTCCAGTATACCAGATCCAATGCACCCAGCTAGATCACCTCCAGTATACCAGATCCAATGCACCCAGCTAGATCACCTCCAGTATACCAGATCCAATGCACCCAGCTAGATCACCTCCAGTATACCAGATCCCATGTATTAGCTAAAGCATCTCACATAAGACCATCCTAAGCTCCCTGATATCTATAACTTCCAGTCCCCAGCACTGATGGATCTCACACCCTCAGTTTTCCAGGCACAGATAACTGTAACCTCCAGAAGTAGATCCCGAGCACGGTCAGACCCCCCTTATATCCGCCCCAGACCATGAGAGCTCTGTGATTACCATGCGGGCGGGCTGTGTCTCTCGGGCTCCGTCTCTCTCAGTCTCTGACTCTCCCGCCGCTCTCTCCTGCAGTCACTGTACGCACTCTCCTCAGCACTGCTCCGGACACGCCCACTCAGTGACATCACACACCTCTGCGTGACGGGAACTACAGACCCGCCCCCAATGTACAGAGCTCCTCCTTCATTGGACAGAGCGCCACCAATCAGAAGCAAGCAGGCAGGCATTAGACTACAACTCCCAGACTCCTCTGGGGCAGTGTAGTTTGTCATGGACTGTCCTGTGTGTGAGTGGGGACATCACTGGACAGTGCAGAGGAAGAGCACCACTGGGGTTAACTGCTTCACTGCCAGAGCACACCCTATCACAGCCTGGTATGTCACAGCAGAGGTCCCCACATATAGCAAATAAATTGGGACTTTATCACATTACAAATAAAGGATAATAATATAATAATATTGATAATAATAATAATAACACAATAATAATAGTAATAATATATTTCCTTACAGTACCTTACACCGAAGTGTTATCAGTAATTCATACCCACTCACTAAGGACGGGGTGAAATCTCTTTATAATGTGGTTGTTAAAGCCAAAAATGATTATTTTCCCTGCGGCTTGGAAAGTATTATGATCTAAAGCCATATGCAAATGGGACGACTGAGCATGCTCCGAATGCTGATTAAACTAAATACATTTATTAATAAAGTAGCTGTTATAACCCATAAAATTACATTTATTTTTACATGTCCCTGGGACTATTACCATTACTTGCTCATTTTTATAACTAAGAAAGAAAGAAAATAGAGCGCATGGAGCTAGCGGGTGTATTAATGTCTTATTTCATTAAGACGTTACAAATATACTCACAAAGGATTTCCTTTTAGAACAACAACTCCCTGTGGATCTCCATGTGTCTTCCTGAGCTGCCTAGTACTGTACTAATGTATTTGAAAAAATATGCATAACACCCCCCCCCCCCTCCCAAGTTAAGGGGAAAAATATATACCAAAATAGATAAAAGTGGTTAAAATACCTAAAATGAACTTACATTTATAAGAAATTCTTATTGTTCAACTTTATCTGAGTATAAAAATGTAATAATATAATCTGCAGCACTTCTAACCTACGCGTTTCGTAATAATACTTCCTCAGGGTACATAACATGACATTAATTAGGCAGTAACCTGGAGCATAGCAGAGAGCCCAGACAAAATCGTAATCCACTCAAGAAGGAACTGGCAACCCACTCCAGTATCTTTGCCATGAAAATCTTATGAATGTGCACAACCAGATGCAATATGTGCCTGGTGTGATGTGGTCCATAGGGTCACGGAGAGTCGGACACGACTGAATGACAACAACCTGGAGCATGCGCTGCAGGATAAGGAGGCTATAGTTACAATCCTATACTCCCTGCATCTCCAAAGCGAGGCTGCTCCAGGTTACCCAACCTACCTAATTAATGTTATCTCAGTTTAAATGGCCCCTGAGCCCACCACTGCATTAGATTAGAGGTTTTCTATGTGCAATCAGGAGGGGGGTTCTTTGAAGGGGCACTAAAGATCCAACTAAGGAGCTTTGAAACCTTCCTAAAAGTGTTACAAGTCTGAGAAACTGAGAGAAGATGGAGAGCAGAAGGTGAAAACGGAAATAGTGATAGAGAGAGAAGAAAGAGAGAGGAGAGAGTAGAGCACAGGGTGGGTTCAGTCAGTAGATATAAGGGGGAGGGGGCCGCACAAGGTGGATCTAACTATTTCATGGATGGAAATAATACTGCGGTGTTAATACCATGGCTTACGATACATTATGGCCTTTAGTATCCCTTTAAAGGGCCAGAGTATTTTAGCAAACGCTTCTCATATATCCGTATGCGCCATACTAACCACTTTAGCAGCTATGGAAACCATGGGCTTAATAGAAAATAAATCATAATTTGGCAGACTCCGCTTGTGCACGGAAGCTGCCATGATAGCCCTACTTACTTTTTAAGACAAGCAAGGCCTGGGAAAGGACCCTGTGCTGAAATCTTATCTGTATCAACCAAATAAGTCATCAATCCTCCTTCCTCCCTCCTCCTTCTACTCTTGAATAGATAATAAACATTAATAAAAGAGGGAATTTGCTTTGAAAAGTGGTTTAGGGGAATGGAAGCTGCTTTAGGAAGGGGTGTTGGGGTATTTAGAGGGGTCAGTGGCTGCAGGTGGGGGTCTTGAGGAGATGGGAGCTGTTTTGGGGTATGAAAATTAGCAGGGACCAGTGGCTTGGGGAGGGGGATGTCGGAGTGAAGGAAGCTGCTCTGGGCAGGGGCACCGGGGGTGGGGGAGATGGTGGCACTGAGTGACGCGGCACCTGGGGGCCCCCCCATTCCCTAGCACTGCTTCTTCTCTACTGTATATCATTCCCACTGCCTGCTCACAGCTTCGCTCACGTCACCTGTCCTGGTGTTTATTTACTTACCTACACACCCTGCTCTTATCTGTATTGAGCTCATATGAAAGGTGAATAAACCCTTATTGCCCCCCTGCAGTCAGCCCTAGTGATACCTGCACCGATCTGTACCCTAAAGCAGCCAGTTTATTTCTCAATACCATAAATATCAAGTACCTTCAAAGGAAATCCTCATAATAATTGTAATAAATCACAATCACTTCTTAATACAATCATGTACATAAAAGAAAATGGATACACAGGGATATTTTTTTCTTATTGTTATATTTTAAAGGCACACTGTCACCCCAATATCAAGTTGTTGTTTTTTAGGATATTTCTAAAGAGCACTTAAAACTGTCACTTTAAGGGAAATCCTGGGAAATTCCATGTTGTGGTCGCTGTACCAAGCTGGATTACAGTCTGTTTGTCTCTAGTGGCCAAAATAAGACCCCCAATATTATCTGGCAGGTATATCCCATCCTTGTCAAGCACTCTGAGTCACACATTAGCTGCAAAATCAATTCGAAATATTTAAGAAATTATTTACTGTAGTTTATAACTGCTAGTACAATGTATAGAATTTTTTTAATGTTCTTTAAAACTAAATCAACTTCCTGTTGGGGTGACAGGGTCCCTTTAACAACCAAAACATTTTTTTTGAAGGCCTCTGTTTATCAAACTGTTTTGACGGATGTGGCCCTTTAAGGTACGAGATCTCTCGATGCCAGTATACCAGGCCTGGAGCTTATTGCAACATCTCCTCTCACGGCCCATGTTTTGCCCAAACAGAATGACATTGTATGGGAAACAGAACAGTCTGATCCGGCATGGAGCCATTGTGAGGAATGGGACGCTCGATACTGAAGGGGTCACATCGATGTGAGGAAGGACACGGCCAGGCAGGCCAGTATAAATCCCCAATTCATTAGGGGTCCCACAAAGTACAGGGGGATACATAGAGAGACATGCTAGAAAAAGGGTACATGGACTGTAATAATAAAAAAAAAAATACAAATAAAATAAATAAAATAATAATAAAAAATAAAATAATATTAAACCAAAATATAAATAAAATATATAAAATAACAATAAAATAAAATACAAAAAAATATATAGAATAAGGATAATACAATAAAATATATGTAATAATAATAAAAAATAAAATACAAATAAAATATATAAAATAATAATAAAAAATAAAGGACAAATAAAATAATAATACAAAATAAAATACAAATAAAATAAAATAATAATAAAAAAAAAAAAATAATAAGAAACCAAATTATAAATAAAATATATAAAATAATAATAAAATAAAATACAAAAAAATATATAGAATAAGGATAATACAATAAAATTTATGAAATAATAATAAAAAATAATATACAAATAAAATATATAAAATACTAATAAAAAATAAAGGACAAATAAAATAATAATAAAAAAAAAAATACAAATAAAATATATAAAATAATAAAAATAACCTAAATAAAATAATACAAAAATATAAAATAATAATACAAATTTAAATACAAATAAAATATATAAAATAAGGATAATAAAATAAAATACAAATAAAATATATAAAATAATGATAACAAAATAAAATACAAAACAATATATAAAATAATAAAAAATCAAAAACATACAAAATCACAAAAATGGTAAAAACACCAAGCAGTGTTAGAGACTTTTCTTATAATGACCACAGACTTCACAATTTCTTGAAAAACATGTGGATAAAGTATATTTCTTTTTTAAATTGATGCTGAATTGATGACAAAGTCATTGATTAATTTCCATGTTGTTTGAAATGCTCCATATAAATCTGCATTACCAGAACATATAACCTTGTGTTTACAACTATATAGTTTTGCATATTCACACTGACTAAAAAGCAGAACTCAATAGCAGAACATTTTCTTTAATACTAGAGGCTGTAGGCTCAAATCCAGTTGTTGAGCTAAAACAAAAAGAGAACAGGTATAAACTGTAATAGAAGTATCAGCTCTGTAGTGCATTAACAGTTATCATTCCCTTTCTGTGCATATTTATAAGTTTTCTCCTTCCAAAACTTCCATGCAGAGCTGAGATTTTATCTTTTTATTATTTTCTATACCAGATATGCAGGGGAGAAACAGACTTCTAGAATGATCCGTACATTGTGAATACATCTTTGCAGAACTGTCAATCAAATTCTGATAGTATTGGTTGCAACCAATCACCCTAGAAGGGGTAAGTTACACCTCCCCATCTGGCTTCCTACTTCAAATTTACTATAAGAAGTTGCAAATTCAGTTTGCAGAAAGATTAAAGCTCATGTTACTACTGTGATGGCTGAAAGTGAGGAGGAACTGAAGGGGGAAGAAGATTATTTTCCTGGGATCCAAGATCTCTTTAGATGGCAGCCATGAAATTAAAAGATGTTTGCTTCTGAGGAAGAAAGCCATGGCAAATCTGGACAAGCTATTAAAAAGTAAATATTTTAATATTAACAAAGGTCCTCATAGTTAGAACTATGGTATTCCCAGTAGTAATATATGAATGTAATTGCTGGCCCATAAAGAAGGCTGAGCGCTGTAGAATTAAAGCCTTTGAATTGTGGTGTTGTCGAAAACTGCTTAGAGTCCCTTGCACTGCAAGAAGATCCAGTCATTCGATACAGGAAATGAAGACAAAAGGTTCACTGGAAAGTTCGATCATGAGACTGAAGCTCAAAAATTTTGGCCATATCAGGAGAAGACAGGTTTCCCTAGAGAAGACTATGATGCTGGGAGAGATTGAAGGCACGCAAAGAAGGGGGCAGGAGATGGATCGTCATTGAAGCAATGAGCATGAGCTTGAGGGAGCTCGGAGGGGCAGTGGCTGACAGATGTGCCTGACGTCCATAGAGTCATGGAGAGTCAGAAACGACTGAATGTCTAGGCAATAAAAATAGCTGCTCATTTAAATTAATTCTAAACCTTTATATGAGATAAATGTGACTATAAAGAATCATTTAAAGACAAAGTCCTGTAGAAAAGTAATTGTATGCGTTTTAAAGGCGTCTAATCCCAGTAGAGTTACATTGCAAGTTAAGTTATTTATCTTTAGTGACATAAATAGGAAACTGCGATGAAAACCTCTGATCCCGGGGGGCTATATTCGGGTGGTCAGCCGAGCGCGGGACGCGGCCATTCCTGGTTATACACTTCCCATATCCTATTGCAATTCCCAGGAAATTCCACTTTTCTATATTTCTCAACTTGGAATATGATCTTTTTCAAAAGGGCAATGACTGAAATTTTATTTGGAAAGCTTTTTGTTACTGACCCTAATAGTAAAACCAGCCCCATAATCTGGTTTTCGAGACATCTCTGCTCAGGTCATTCAGATGGCTCTGACTTTATATTAGTTGTTTGAAGTGAAAACTGAAACTGAAGAATGAGCATGTGCTAAATCACTTGTGTCTGAGCAGCGAGACCCCACAGGACCCCACAGGACCCCGCTAACAGGTTTGTCATAGGCCTGGAAAACACCTGCATTTATGAAGCTAACCAGAGGTTATATTATACAATATATATATATATATATATATATGTATATATATATATATATATATATATATACCTATATATATGTGCATATTTCGTAGGAATATTCAAATTAACAGCAGCACAATACACCTAGGCCCAGATTGGGAGTGGTACAGTTGGTAAAAGCATTGTTTTGTCTTAAGACACAGACTTAAAATTAGATTGTAAGCTTTTTAAAATTCTGCCCCCCAGATCAGACCAGTCTGCCCCCCCAGATAAGACCAGTCTGCCCCCCCAGATAAGACCAGTCCCCCCCCCCCCCGGGCAGACCAGTCTGTCGCCCCCCAGATCAGACCATTTTGCCCCCCCCAGATCAGACTAGTCTGACCCCCTCAGATAAGACCCCCCCGGGTCAGACCAGTCTGTCGCCAAAGATCAGACCAGTCTGTGCCCCCCCAGATCAGACTTGACAGTCCCTACCCAGATCAGACCAGTCTCTCCCCCCCCCCCCCCAGGTCAGGCTAGTCTACCCCCTCCCCAGATTAGACGTCTGTGCCCCCCAGATCAGACTAGTCAGTCCCCACCCAGATCAGACCAGTTTGCCCCCCCCCCTCCCCCAGGTCAGACCAGCCCCCCCCCACCAGATCAAATCAGCCTGTCCCCACCCAGATCAGACCAGTCTGCCCCCCCCCCCGATACATATATATATTATTATGCAGAAGTCCTTCATTATACCCCATTGCTTTGTACATTATATGAAGCGTTTGCCACATCCAGTGACCGCCCTCCCCTTTAATGTTACAGAGATGGTTAATGAATATGGGGATTATTAGGGAAGTGGAGACACTCCTTGTATAGACAGTGCAATGCATAATGCAAACAACCAAGTTTATGAACCTATTTGCTCCGGAGAAGCTGCAACACAAACACAACATCAAAGTCATTCGAGCAGTAAGGCCATGTTGGGTCCCCTCGAAGATAACGTTCATTGTGTCCTCCTCATCTGATCTGATCGACTCTGAAACCTCCCAACTACCTTAGTTCTTTATGCTCTGTCTGGCATCATCCTTACATACAACAGCCAGCTCCAGTATTGGATTTCCCAGCAGTGGTCGGAGTAAAGATGTGTTGGGTTTGTTCCAAGATGAAATTATCCGCCAGTTGATGGCAATCGAATATAAACTTAAAGGAAGCGCTATCATTACGGTATAACCTCAAGTATATTAACTCCTTGACTATGCATGAAGAGAGGCAGCTATGCTACAAAACCCATGCACTTAGATATACACGGAGCTGCAGAGGGCAGACCCATACAGGGACTATTTGTTTGATTTTAGACAGACAAAACAGAGCTTATAAGCCCTTCTTAATATAATAAAGTGCATAAAAGTAATTAGATACACAGGTATATACCTCACAACCTCCAGGAACCTTCCATATTCCCTCAAACACAATAATTCTCAAGTGTGTGTTTGCATTGTTCAGTCGTGTCCAACTCTTTGTGACCTCATGGACCGCAATACACCATGCTGATCCACTTGATATTCATGGCGGAGATAATGGACTGGGTTGCCAGTTCCTTCTCCAGTGGGCCACAGCAAACAGCTCCTGGTATTCCTAGGTGGTCTCCCATTTAAATACTGACCAGGCCCACCACTGCTTGGCTTCAGGGCGGCGTGACCTCTTAGTTGCCTGACTGGAATCAAACCCACACCAGTGAAAGCACCAAATCCTAACCACTGGACCACCAGGGAACCATCAGTGAATATTGCAACATTGTATCTACTGAGCCTCATGTTTGCCACCCAAACATTGACACATTGAGGTAACTGAAGCAATGAACATGAGTTTGAGGGAGTATACAATGTAGTATGATGAAAGGTACATGGGGTAATGTATTGAGTGGCGACGTCCAACGTATTAAGGTCCCGCCTGCACAATATCCTTCAGACTTTTGCTTCTCCGTTAAACTCGTCTAATTATTGCATAGGACACTCACAGCATTGTTACTTTTCTATGGCTTTACACTGAAAGGAGTATACCTAGAGCCCCAGGAGTAATTAGCAATTATTGGCAATAATCATTCATTGGAAAGACATATCAGTTTATGCTTGAGTGGATCAGCTAGGCTGGTTGACTGGTAAAAATTGCAGTCAGTGTAAGTTTACTGTTAAAAAATGCATTTCTAAATAATATTCAATTGAGAAAGTACTTGTGATGGTTTTAAATGAGAACATATTAGAGCGCCTGCTGTTTCCTTTTAATTAGGGTTGACATATACTAGTTTTTAGGGTAAACCGCTAGTTCCTTTGAAGAAAATAGAAGTGGGAAATATCAGTAACAATAGAAGTAACATTTTGTGGTAGATGGAAAAACTTAATTATTTATATACTTTATTTACTATAGTGACAAGAATAAGAAGGAGAATGCTGTAAGAAGTAATTAGAGGGACAACACTGCTCGCCACCATCAAACAGCAACCAAAAACCATCAGCTTATTCTAACATCAAAGAAAAATACATGCAAACATGTATTACTGCAGTGAATACAGTATATAATCATTTAGAGGTAGCTTGTAATTTATGGTCCGTCCAGGTCCTGAGAGTATGTCCCTATAGGCTCCATACAAGTGAGACGATCAGTGTAAGTGCCGTAATGCTGGATCAGTGACATGTTGTTACACGTTTTCCTTGATTTTGACTATTCTATATGTTAGAGCAGAGGCGGAGCTATTGCCGGTGCCGCCCAGGCAAGGCACCGGGGCCCCTCTATGCACTAGCTCCGCCACTGGAGCAGAGCTATGATAATGATGTTAGTGGCTCTTTAAGTGACCGCTCTTATATATAGTTACACATTTCATTCCTAAGCATGTTATGTCTAAGATGTGTATGTAAAAAACAGAAAAATAAAAATAAAATGTATTATTAAACAATATGGGTTTGTAACATTGAATTCTCAAAAAACACTGAACGAAACAGAAAAGCGTCCCCTCCCACACAGTTGTTTGCTCTGCATTTTATTGCAATTTCAATAAAACAAACCCAAGGTACTCTGGGTAATATATTCTGTGTCAAGGTTATCCATAAACTAGAGCTGCACCATATAAGTGTATGTGAGACGGAGCCATGCGAGATACACACGGGATGGGCCCCTACGGCTGGAGCCACCAGCAGAACCAAGGGGGATAAAGACAATAGGAGCAGGGCTGATACATTTGGTAAATGATCCTAGAGGGCAGACTCGAACAGAGACTGTTTGTTTGAATTTAGGCAGTAAAAACAAAGCTTATAAGCACTTCTTAACACCCAGGAACCTTCCATATCCTTTGGTGGCTGGATGACCAGAGTGGGTGTGGATGTTTCCGGATGGATCCTTCCCGCGTGTCATTACTTACTGGTGGCTCCAGTGGGATCACAAATAAACTAGAAAACTATCTGCAACTCATTTCCATCCTCATAAGACAAACCACTAATCACCTCACTTCAGTGGTTAAACAGCACAAGGTGTCTGGGGTCTCAGAAGATGCTGACCTGACCCTCTAGAAACTCTCTTCTGGAGCTTTACCGTAACTCCCAACCGTCCCTGTGTGGTGGGTAAATCCCATTGACACTCCAAGACCCCCAAACCTCCCTGCTGCGAGTTGTCCATCTGTCTAGGGTTCAAATTATTACTCTTCCTTCCTCTGGATCCTTTTATGTATTTTTCTCCAAAAGAAATTAGGTACCAGCCCCACACCCATTTAAGATTAAAACAGCTGTCTGTGGGTAGGTCTCCTAACTCGTCCATAATCCACCCTCTGCTATGCTTAAAGCTGTGAAATACATGTGCTTAAAGGAGCCATGTATAAAGTGGTATTGGATTAAGGAGTGATGATGCTTTGCGAGCTCAGTTGCATGAGCAAGGTGTAATAGTTATTCTTGTCTAGTTGTTTGCATTGTTAGGTTTAGTTGGTCCAACAACGACATCACAGAGCGGAGCCAGACAGAGGGATTAGGTGATGACACGGAGCCGCTGCAGGTGCAACACACGGCTTCTTACACCACCTGTCACAGAGCGGCGGCTCCAGCAGCTGAACATACGGAGCTGATCCAAACATGGGGCAGCTGAGAAAATACATGTGAATACGGCCCGACCCAAACCTGGCATAATGTGCTGGAGATAATAAGGAATACTGAGGGGGGGGACTAAACACGCAGTGTGCACAGACAGTATGGGGGGCTTAACACGCAGTGTGCACAGACAGCATGGGGGGCTTAACACGCAGTGTGCACAGACAGTATGGGGGGCTTAACACACAGTGTGCACAGATAGTATGGGGGGCTTAACACGCAGTGTGCACAGACAGTATGGGGGGCTTAACACGCAGTGTGCACAGACAGCATGGGGGGCTTAACACGCAGTGTGCGCAGATAGTATGGGGGGCTTAACACACAGTGTGCACAGATAGTATGGGGGGCTTAACACGCAGTGTGCACAGACAGTATGGGGGGCTTAACACGCAGTGTGCACAGACAGTATGGGGGGCTTAACACGCAGTGTGCACAGACAGTATGGGGGGCTTAACACGCAGTGTGCGCAGACAGTATGGGGGGCTTAACACGCAGTGTGCACAGACAGTATGGGGGGCTTAACACGCAGTGTGCACAGACAGTATGGGGGGCTTAACACGCAGTGTGCGCAGACAGTATGGGGGGCTTAACACGCAGTGTGCGCAGATAGTATGGGGGGCTTAACACGCAGTGTGCACAGATAGTATGGGGGGCTTAACACGCAGTGTGCACAGACAGTATGGGGGGCTTAACACACAGTGTGCACAGATAGTATGGGGGGCTTAACACGCAGTGTGCACAGACAGTATGGGGGGCTTAACACGCAGTGAGCACAGATAGTATGGGGGGCTTAACACGCAGTGTGCACAGACAGTATGGGGGGCTTAACACGCAGTGTGCACAGACAGCATGGGGGGCTTAACACGCAGTGTGCGCAGATAGTATGGGGGGCTTAACACGCAGTGTGCACAGATAGTATGGGGGGCTTAACACGCAGTGTGCACAGACAGTATGGGGGGCTTAACACACAGTGTGCACAGATAGTATGGGGGGCTTAACACGCAGTGAGCACAGACAGTATGGGGGGCTTAACACGCAGTGTGCACAGACAGTATGGGGGGCTTAACACGTAGAGTGCACAGACAGTATGGGGGGCTTAACACGCAGTGTGCACACACAGTATGGGGGCTTAACACGCAGTGTGCACACACAGTATGGGGGCTTAACACGCAGTGTGCACTGATAGTACTGGGGGGGGGGGGTGAACTTATAAAGTGCCTCAAATATCAGGGGATCCCGGGAAACTTATATTATGAACATGGGCAGGGGCAGAGTGACATTTATATACAAACAGGACGTCCTTCCATATTTATTAGATATTTGTTTGTGGCATACAGTGAAGAAATGACAACTTCATCTGTGGCTTGCCTCCACCCTCAAACAGTCACTGAGGCATTTTACCCCAAATACTGTACATATTCTCATTACATGACATATAAGAATACCTAATAAATATTGGCAGATGCCGGTCTGGTTATAAATCCCACTGAGCCCCTAAGTTTGTGCTTCTTAAGTGTGAAACCACTGGAGTAGGAAGTGGTAAACCAGAGTGCCAGCGGGGAATTAACTTAAAGAGTAATTAAAGGGCCACTGTACTCCGAGCATGTAAAAGAACATGTTTTATACATTACAGAATTTTTTGTCCCATTACAAATAGTTTGAGAAATGTACAAATAAAGTATCACAGAAACAAATAAAAAAACAACATATTATATCCACATTTATTGAGATGACTCATGGGGAGCCTGTTATCTGTGTTTTGTTATCTGATCTACATTGCACTGATTGGGAATACTGGCACAATTATCATTTATCCCCAACAGGCCCATCTATGTTACCATGAACAGGACTGGATTTCCCAAATGGCCAACAATCCCAAGGCGGCAGAGATCAAGGGGCAACAGGGCAATAGGACAAGGGGCGAGAGGACACAGGGTGACTGGACAATAGGGCGATAGGACAACAGGCCCCCCATATTTATTCCATCTCCTTTTTAAGCATCTCTCTCTCTCCTCTTTTATCTTCCCATTTCCCTCGCTCCTCCCTCAGCTTTCTCTCCCATTTAAAGGGCCGCTGTGATCCAATGGTTCCATATTATTTGTTCCATATGATATTGGAAATAACAAAAAGTGGTAATGGGAATATGTTTAAAAACAAGCTCAACATTTAAATGTTTATCTGTACTATGCAATCATTCTTTATTGCAGAGATCACTTTACTTTCACAGCGGATTCTATCCCATATGCCATTGTGCAGATAGAAGCTTCCTTTACAGTCAAAGTCTCCTCCCATCTCAGGAAGCTGAACAGGAAAAATCTAAATCCGAGTTTCCCAAGCAACATAGTTACATATAAACCATTAGAGGCTGGACCATTTTATTTACCTTCTAAACACGTTCAGTGTATTTATAGTGTAGTTCTTCAACAGAGCGTATTTATCTATAAGACAACACTGGACCTTTAGGTTCTTTCCCTCTTTAGAACCAATGTCTCCTTCTTCTGTTCCTGCCTCCCATCCGGTTTTCTCCTTTCCCCTCTTATTTACTCCATCCACTCCCCTCCTCCAGTTCTCATCTTCATCCTCCCTCTCCACTCTCATTTCTTCTTTTCCAGCGACTCTGATCTCTTTCCATCTCTTTTCCCTCTTCTCCATCCTCTTTTCTTACCCCTTTTCTCCCTCTCTCCCTCCTGCTCGATCCTCTTTTCCTCTCTCCCCCTTCCTGTTCCTCTCACCTCCATTTCTGCTCTATCTTTTCTCCTCCTCTTAATCTCCTTTCTTTATTTTCCCTTCTCTTCCTATTTCTTTCGTCTTATTCCTCCCTTTACAATATTTTCATACTCCCCTACTTGGATCTATCCTGTTATGGTGTCGGGACAGGTTCGCCACTGCAGTGTGGCCTCCAACCGCTAGATGGCGCGGCCAATATTTTGCAGCGCTGCTGATATGTGAGAAAAGTTCTAAGCTTATTTATGGTAGCCTGACCCTTGAACTAACCCTAACCCTAACCCTAACCCTAACAGTTAACCTGAGCTTTGACTCTATGATATGACACTGGAATATCGGTAGCGCCATCTTGTGGATGCTCACCGCCACTGCTGCTGCCTTGTGCTGCGCTACCATAAGAGGATAGGTCCTCCACCTTTTCTCCTCCCATTTCCCCATTCTCTAGCCTTTCTTTCCCAACTCCTTTATCCCCCCATTTAATTTATCTCACTTTTCCTCTCTCACCCTCCTTTCCTCCCCTTCCCCCTCTCTCATTTCCCCTCTCCCTCCTTTCCCCTCTCCCCCTTCCCTCCCCCCTTCCCTCTCCCTCCTTTCCCCTCTCCCCCCTTTCCCCTCTCTCATTTCCCCTCTCCCCCCTTTCCCCTCTCCCCCCTTTCCCCTCTCTCATTTCCCCTCTCCCCCCTTTCCCCTCTCCCCCCTTTCCCCTCTCCCTCCTTTCCCCCTCTCCCACTTCCCTCTGCCCCATCCCTGTCCCTCCTTTCCCCTCTCCCTCTTCCCTCTCCCTCCTTTCCCCTCTCCCCCTTCCCTCTCCCTCCTTTCCCCTCTCCCTCCTTTCCCCTCTCCCCCCTTCCCATTAACCCTTACTCTACCTCCTGTCACACACAACCGCAATGTAAATATTTGTCATGTGTGTAAATAAACATTCACAGAAACAACAAATAAACCATGTGAGTTCAGTGTGAAAGCTCCAGGTATGCCGGTAATGGAAGGGTTAATGACTCCCATCAATACCAATGGGCTGCTTCCTTTCTATATAAATACAGATTGAATCTTCATTTTAACCCCTTATGTTTCTTTGGGCTGCACCTCAACTGCAGCAAAACAATTCCTGACCCACAAGTGACCTTTAAAAGTGCGAGTGGAGCAAAAATGGAGAGCGCGCGGAGAGTGGAGAGCGCGCGGCCCTAATTATGAACACATGCTCTGCTCCCCCAATTAACCGCTCCAAGCTGCACTGATTGTGCTGTCATTTTCTTGCCTGGCTGAGCAGAGCGGCGATGACTTGTAATAATATATTAATACTCACACCGATCTAGCCAAAGAAAATACTCGGCGTAGATAGGGATTTACGTAAACCTGCGCGGTTTGTGAAGGTAAACTGATCCCATTATCTGCAAAGCATCAAGGGAACCTGGCGTGGGTTTCACTGGAGCTTCGGGGAACTGGTTAGGTGAGTTACTGACACCACAAGGTCCCACAGAGCATAAAGTAGCTTCGGCAGCACTGACAGCTGCAGTTACAGGAGCCATCCGGCAGAGGGCGCTGTCAATTTTCGTGCGCTGTCAATTTTCGGGCGCTGTCTTGTTTGATGGAAGTCAAAGAACTATTCTCCCCTCCAACGTGGCGCAACTCGACAGGCCATCGCTTTATTTGGCGCAGGCACTCTGCCCCCCAGGGCCTCGGGCGCGCCTCTCATAGCTCAAGGCCTCTTCTGTCGGCGCGCCTTATATGAAAATCTGTCCGTTGGCGGCGAGTAGATTTTGCGAAGGTGAAGAGGGAAAGGACCATTTTCTTTATCTAGAGCCATTATTATCATTATCCGTTTTTTGTATGGAGCCAACATATTCCGTAGCGCCGTACAGGGGTTACGTACAAGGCACAAACAATATTAAGACATTGCACAGAATGGAGGGTCCTGTCTGAGATGAACATCTTATTTACTTGTTCCCAGAGCACCGACACAGGACTGAAAACCCACAAACTTACATCTAAAGCCATTAATTAACTCCCACAATGGAAATAATAAAGAAGCAGTTAATAAATAGTAGTAGCCACGGACATTATTAGTTGTTTTACCAGCTCTCCCTCGTTCTATTCCCCTCTACTTTGTACTTGTCCTTTACCCCACCCCCACGTGAGAGTTTATGAATGGCCTATGATAAGCATAATTAGAGAGAAGGAAGCATTTATAAATAATTTAAGCATAAAATACTTAAAGGGCCACTGAAGTCACCATATGTGCTCTGCACCATCAGGTAGACGGTGGAAAATCATGTGGAAAAGTTGTTTACATTATTAAAATTGATCAAGAATGAACAGCCCATAATCCCTCCCGCAAGAATCTGCATATATAATGAGGTTTGAGTCTGTATATTTATTATTCCAGATCTATAAACTTTATACCCCCTTTCAAGTGATAGTATGTTGAGCATCAGGTTCCCTGGTGGTCCAGTGGTTAGGATTTGGTGCTTTCACTGCTGTGACCTGGGTTCACTTCCAGTCTGGGAACCAATAGGTCACATCACCCTGAAGCTAAGCAGGGTTGTGCCTGGTCAGTACTTGGATGGGAGACCACCTAGG
Organism: Discoglossus pictus; assembly: GCA_027410445.1. NCBI lineage: Eukaryota > Metazoa > Chordata > Amphibia > Anura > Alytidae > Discoglossus > Discoglossus pictus. The sequence continues at coordinate 91,392 of JAPZIH010000549.1, forward strand.
AATACCAGGAGCTGTGACCCACTTGAGAAGGAACTTGAGAAGGAAAACCATATGGATAAGCATGACCATGGACATAAAGATGTGCCTGGTGTGTGGTTATGGTCCATGAGGTCGGGAACGATACAAATATATATTTTTTTAGCGTTGGTGTTGTTTTAAATGTAAAGAAGGGGGTGGGTGGGAGGATGTGCAGGACCCTCTGATAATAATAAAATGGCGCATGGACACTAAAATCCTATAGTGCCCCCTAATAGCACGGGGTCGTCCCCATTGTGTTATATGTGCCATCAAATATTTTTTTGTCATTGGTACAAAACTCCTTGCACTTTTATGGTATAATTAATGTAGTTGTTTATTTACAAATATATTAATTGATTTATAACATACATTAGACAATTAAAATCAAACAAATAAGTGGAAGGTCCTGGAAGAGCACCAAAGACTTAGCCATAGAATAAACTCTGAGCAATAGCATTATCCAATTATAGCAATTTATTACAAGAAAGAAAAGAGTATAAAATAGATATATAAAAAATACAGCGACAGACTCCAGGCCTAAAAGCTACCGGATTATGTAGATATTTGTACAGCAACTGAAACTATTAACTATACAAATAGCAAAGCTTCAAATCATCCGTTCAATTCCCCACAAAGTACATTTTTTTGTTGCTTATAAATATATTTTAGCATATAAGGGGAGCCGACAGACGAGGCCATCGCTATGTTCAGCGCACACTCGCCCCCCCCCCAGGGCCTCGGGCGCGCCTCGAATAGCTCAAGGCCTCTTCTGTTGGCCGGCGGCGGAACTGCAGCTGTCAGGTTTTGCAATGGTGAACAGGGAAAGACCGTCAGACAATTTGCTGTCCACTGGAGAGGGAACTGGCAACCCACTCCAGTATCTTTGACAAGGTGACCTTATGGATAAGCACAACCAGAGACATAACAATGTGCCTAGCGTGCTGCGGTACATGGGGTCACGGATAGTCGGACATGAATGAACACTGAAACAACAATAATATATTTATAATACAATATATTTATAATAATACAGTTGTAATTTCATTTGAATGTCTAAATAAATATATATCGTATCCTTTATTCGTAACGCGCCAACATATTCTAGTTGTCAAACTGCGATTCGTCGTCACGCTTGCGAGCCTCGCATAGCGGTCTAGCTGTTGAGGCACAGAAGTCTTCCAAGCTCGGAACTGCGTAGCTAGGCGAGCAGTTGAGACATTGAAACTCGGATCACCTAGGGGATGAGTGCCAAAGGCGCTCATCGCCTGTGAGCCATTGAAACACGCGGGACTTAGGCAGAAATGAGCCCCGAAGATGCTCCTGCGAGCCTCACAAAGCGAGGCAAGCCGTTGAGGCATTGAAAAACGCAGGACTTAGGCAGAAATGAGCGTCAAAGGTGCCCCTGCAAGCCATTGAGGCACGCGGGACTTAGCGTCCAAGCCGTTAGGAAACGCGGGATTGCTTTAGGCTGCAAGCAGTTGAGGAACACAGGAAAAAAAATAGCAAAAACGGAAAAATACGGAGTTAGCGGTCAAACCGTGCAAATCTAAAAAAAAAAACAATAAAAACAAAATCACTCACAGCTTGGAGGGACAGCCAGGACGACCCGGAGTGAGGTTGCACATGAATTAAAACCGAATTTGGCGAGTTTTGGCACTCGAAAATCGGCTAAGCAAGAAAAACAAATGGCGGGTGAAAAAAATGAAAACGAGGCTACACGACACGCACGTACGAGTTTTACCCAGAACATACGAGGTACAAAATACACTATAAGGAAGGACGGAAATTGCTCGCGAACCGCGGAACACATAGACAATTTTACACAAACTTGTACTATTGCAACGGTTTGGACTCGCGCTCGCAGCATATTTATACTGCACACTTGGCACATTGATGACACTTTCTCATCAGGGCAGCAAAAGTCCAAATGTACATTGTATGCTGCAGGACTATCAAAGCAGTTACATATTTAAATCACTTTATTATGCTCTGAGACCTGCAAAAAATGCAAAAATTTACACTGCACTAAAAAAAGTGTATATTTGACACTGTACTTATATATCTGTCTTTGCTAGAAGCGCCGAAGGTGATCCTTGCAAAGCAGGAAACTTGAAGTACACAAGGGGAGAGGCTCTCAATGAGCGCCGAAGGCACTCAGAGGAGCAAAAGCCTTATTGTGTGGCAAACAGCATTGCCATGGCTTCAGATTTTATTGCCGTCATTTTTTGACGGGCAATACGCTAGTATATATATATATATATATATATCTGATGTATACTAGCAAGATACTGAAGGTATGCATAGCTAGACCTATGGTATTCCCAGTAGTAAAATATGGATGTGAGAGCTGGACCAAAAAGAAGCGCTGGGGAATTGACATCTTTGAATTGTAGTGTTGGAGAAAATTGCTTAGAGTCCCTTGGACTGCAAGAAGATCCAACCAATCAATACTACAGGAAATGAAGCCAAACTGTTCCCTGGAAGGTTTGATCATGAGGCTGAAGCTCAAATATTTTGTCCATATCATGAGAAGACAGGATTCCGTAGAGAGGACTCTGATCCTGTTAAAGATTGAAGGCACGCGAAGAAGGGGACGGCAGAGGCAGAGATGGATAGTTGAAATCCTTAAAGCAATGAACATGAGCTTGAGGGAGTTCAGAGGGAAAGTGGCTGACAGATGTGCCACAGGGTCACTTAGCGTTGGACATGACTGAACGAAGCAATAGACTATTGAATTCTGTAACTGAGTGATTGTAATGAACACAATGACGAGCACAAGTCGTCCCTAATATTATTTGATGATACTTTGGACCCATCCTTTATTCTGTGATCCCAGGTCATAGGTCATCCCCTATACACATTATTTGGTTCTATATCCCTCCGCTCACTGCTTATGATGAGTGCACTCGCTGTCTGTCTGGGTAAATAAATGATCTGGAGGCTGGCGAGGAGGGGGAGAAGCACCAGGTGCCAGCCTGGCATTCCAGCTAATACAGACATGGTTACCCCTTCTACAGCTTACCTTCAGTGACTTGTTAGAGATCAGACTAATAATATCTTATTTATAATGTAGAGCCAGCAGTTCTGTACAATTATACAAAAAAAAGATAAAAGAGTTGGCATATTATTATTAAATGATATTATTATCGTACGTTACTGCATGTTACTTCATGGAGCACGGCCTGCCAACACATGACTAATGGCTAATATTTACAGTAAATTCTTTTAGCACTTGATAATGGTGAAAATGTTTTTAGAAAGTAATCCTCTAATTTGTAATAAATATATTAAATATCGCTTCACTTGCAGGGTATATAAAGGTATGGCAGGCGCATTGTATGATCATAGTATTCACTAAGAATATTTCTCCTATAAGCTCACAGCGATGTAGCCTTCCAGCGAGGATCTGTTCCCCTAATTATTACTAGTTTTATAACTATATATTCACTCAGCGTCTCCTAATTATGTTTATTACTGCATTACAAGCTGAACTGACTGGTGAAAGTCTACTTTTATAGAAGCCGCAAGGTAAAGATTTTTTTTAACTTTCAACTTCTATTATAATAGGAACAAAAATGACAAAATATTTAGTGCAATACAGAAAAGTGGCCGGATCTAGAGAATGGAGGGCCCCGGTGCAAAAAAAGTGTTGGATCCCCCTCTGGTAGGTTGTAAAAAATGTTTTGTGCTGGGCCCCCTTCCCATAACAGCAAACCTTCCCAAGACCCTTACCCATTGCTTTATATATATGCATATGTAAACATAGCACCCACCCCTCTTGGAATACATCCCCACCCTGTCCTTGTCAGCAGCCATCCACACACAGCAACAAACCCCTCTCAGCACCCACCTCACATAGCACCCATCCCGATCTCCTTTGCTCCCCCTGACAGAACTCACCTCCTGTACTTTGCTGTCACTTTGCACACACCAATTTCAGACTGGGGAGGGGGAGATGTGCAGCCAAGGAGGCACAGGGGAGCTAGTGGGGCCAAGGGGGGCGTGGTGGCCCCTACACTACAGCAACAAAAATCCCTGTGTATCTATTTACTATTTTATTTTATTAAAAAGTGCTTATACACTCTGTTTTTTCCCCTACAATCATACAACTGGGTCTACTCTCTATAGTTCATGCATCTCCTGAATACACAGACTGTGAAGTGCAGTGTTTCAAATTAGCCTGCCGGTGACCTCTCTCAAGCAGCATGTTGCAGAATGCTGAAACTAATTGGTTTCTATGAAACACTGCGCACCCACTGTCTTCATGAGCTGCAGAGGGGAGAAACCAGTTAGGAACAATTTGTAAGATTATAAGACCATGTAAGCATTTCTTAATAAAATAAAGTACATGTTAGTAAATAGATATCCTGGACACCCAGGAACCCTCCATATTCCTTTAAGATATTAGCAGAACTGCTTATCTTAACACCTTATTAGATGAGAGAGGGTCTGACCAGGAGCATGTCCTTACAGTTTTTTTCTGACCAGTAAAAGTTTGGCTACTACCGGGGTGGAGGCAGATGAAAACTCCTATCAGGACAGCACTCTCACCTTCTGGACACCTGAATTATATCTGCTAGATATGTAACACTAAAGCGCAAATGTAAGTAAACTGATTTTGTCCAATTTTATCGCTTATCCGTCATGTAACAAACACATTAAACCCTATTGTTTGGGCTCCTTTAATTAAACCCCCCTGCTTGAGCCTGGCCTACAATAAATAAGCCTGAATCCCTGCCCCAGTGCCATGGAAATGTGTCCGCTGAAATCCAAGCTGGAAAATCATTTGTGAGCTATGAGTTTTCGATAACAGACGTTGGCACCGTGCGGTGCCAGATCTCTGAGGTCACCTTGGCTCCTGAATCCGTCTTTACCCGGAGAGCTGAATATATCGGTTACACGGCCACTTTCTGAGGTTATTTAATAGAAATCTCTGCAAGGAGAGACATAATAATGACAGATCCATTGCAAGGCAACCTGTTGTTCCAACTGGCAGAGTTATATCACCTCGGGTAATAAACCAAAAGAAACTACAACCATCTATCACCACGGGCTGGCGTGTTCCTGGCAGAGGATGGGGTTAAACAACACATGTTTGTCTGAAACCTCAGGGAAGTTTGTTAAACAAAAGGTCTATTATTAAGTAAGTGCAGCAGCATAAAGTGATACCTTGTTTATTAAATAAATATATATATTTTAATATACATTTAATTTATGTGCTCTGCAACATACTTATCACTTGATATACACGGCGACTCCAAGTAGAGAAATATATCTTATATGTATCTGCAGGTGTTTAGTAATTCACAGCTATATTTAATCTTAAAGGGACTCCAATGTTAAAGGGACTCTGTCACCACAAAATCAAGATTTTTTTTTTCTTGATCTATTTTCAAATATGAAAATGAATCAGTCCTGGTAAACTCCATGTTGTTGTTTCTGTATTTATATGCTAATGAGTGGTTCATGCATATTAATTATATGCTTTGATGTACTCATTAGGATTACAGTCTGGTTGTCTGTCTCTGTAATGTCCAAAATAAGACCCCCAATGTTATCTGGCAGTAAAACCCCTCTCTCACCCATATCAAGCATACTGAGCCTCATATTAGTATATAGGAGAGCACATTAGCATATATGAGCCGCAAATTAGCATATAGGAACCGCACATTAGCATACTGAGGCGCATATTAGCATATTGTAGCCGCTCATTAGCATACCGAGCCACACATTGCCATATAGGAACTGCACATTAGCATACTGAGCAGCATATTAGCATATAGGTGTCTCACATTAGCATACTGAGCAGCACATTAGCATACTGAGCAGCACATTAGCATATAGGAGCCGCTCACTAGCACACTGAGCCGCACATTAGTATATTTGAGATGCACATTAGCATACTGAGCCGCACATAAGCATATAGGTGCCGTACATTTGCATACTGAGCAGCACATAAGCATATAGGTGCCGCACATTAGCATACTGAGCAGCACATAAGCATATAGGTGCCGCACATTAGCATACTGAGCCACACATAAGCATATAGGTGCCGCACATTAGCATACTGAGCAGCATATTGGCATATAGGTGCCACACATAAGCATATTGAGCAGCACATTAGCATATAGGAACCACACATTAGCATACTGAGCAGCATATTAGCATATAGGTATTGCACATTAGCATACTGAGCAGCATATTAGCATATAGGTGCTGCACATTAGCATTCTGAGCAGCACATTAGCATATAGGAGCCGCTCACTAGCACACTAAGCCGCACATTAGTATATTTGAGATGCACATTAGCATACTGAACCACACATTACCATATAGGAGCCGCACATTAGCATACTGAGCCGCACATGAGCATACTGAGCAGAATATTAACATTTTGAGCCGCAGATTTGCCCATCGAGCCCTAATTAGCATATAGGAGCTGCACATTAGCAAACTGAGCTGCATTTTACCATATGGTAGCAGCAAAGTCAACTCTAAATATTTCAGAAATAATTTACTGTAGAGAAAAACTGTTCGTACAAAGTATAGTCCGTTTTTGATGCTCTTTAAGATTAAGTCAACTTCCGGTTGGGTTGAGTCCCTTTAAGCCACCTCTAAATCATTAAATAAGGAAATAATCCAGAATCTAAGACTGTAGATGCCAGGAGATGGTCAGACTCACTGGAGAGGTCCCAGTATTTACTCAGAGTTACGCAGATAAGCACGCCCAGGGAGGGAGTATATCAGAGCGCGTCCAGGAAAGAGACAATACCCTGAACAAACACAATAGTTTCATCTTCCATTCTCCTCTGGCCAAGAAAAAAGGGTCACAACTGGAAATGTGTTCTCAGACCTGGATGTTATTGTGAGGGTTGTAACCAATACCCCACTAATAATCTGCCTTTTCTGTGTCCTCTTGTCACTCATTACAGTTGCTTAAAATTCCCATATTTGACCGAAGTGTAAATATTTTCTTTTTCACACTCTATAAACTTATAGAAGCCGAAACTTATATTTCCGTGTAGTACTTACTATTATCAATCATGTACATGTCAAGTTCAAGGTAACAGTACAAACAGATGCTCAGCGTGATATGTCTCATAATAACACGCGGGCCCCTATACACCCTCTACAGCTCTTACTAACACCCCGTCATCTATTCCCAAACTCACAGCCCAACACGCCTCATTTACAGCAGGTCAAGGAAGTCCACTTCCACATTCCACCAATAATAAGAAAGGTCGTGACCCCACTAACAATCTGGGAATAACCTTGAAATTGGTTTAACCCATTAGGTTGAATCAGGGACTCTATAATTAAACTATATATATATATATATATATATATATATATATATATATATAAAACAAACAAGCACCAATACAATATTTTGGTAACACAACTCAGTTTATTAACCCTGTTACCATTTTAAAGTTTATAATCCGCTACATTCAAGTAAATTGTGCAATTTACCAGTACCAGGATGGGGGACCTCATTAGAATACAGTCATTTTATGGAACCCGTGGCCAAGTGCCCACCTAACATTGCTCTGAAAAGACGTCTCTACTGAGTTGTGACTGTAAGGGCCTCATTCAATTGCCATTTTGCCAATTGAATAGGGCTCAATATAAGCACAGAGCATATTTTTTTACAAAAGATTTTAGTTAGTGAACTTCTATCCAAAAGCAACTATGGGCCTCATTCAATTGCGATTTGGCCAATCGAACATGGCTCTATATAAGCACACAGCATATTTTTTTTACAGAAGTTTTTAGCTAGTGAAGACCTTGCTTTTGGATAGAAGTTCACTAACTAAAAACTTCTGTAAAAAAAATATGCTGTGTGCTTATATAGAGCCTTATTCAATTGGCCAAAGTGCAATTAAATGAGGCCCTATGTGCTTATATAGTGCCCTATTCAATTGCCAAAATCACAATTGAATGAGGCCCTAAGACGGCACAACATCATTTAGCTGATGGTGGGCAAAAGAGCAACAGAAACCATCCAAACTATACATTTATTTATTTACTATTTATGTACAAAAAAATGTTAAAAACATTTATATCATATAAAAAGAATGGACAGTAAACCTCAGTGTTGTAAACAACATAAATTGTGGGTGCTTAATTGGTATAATAGTGCTGTATACAAACCTCCCAACCCTCCCTCTCCTTCATTCCCAGGACTCAAATGAGACTCAAGAATTCCTCTATTCAAGCCCAACATGTCCCTATTCCTTTGTAAATGTCCTCTCCAGCGACTCTTTCAAAATTAAGAGAAAGATAGCTTTTAGGAGAGTTTCTGTTCTGAACATATATTTTTATGGATATATAACAAGGACAGAGGCGCTCAATCTGGGAAAAACAATATTGAAGTAGGATTTTTCTATAGACATAGTCACCCACTCGGAGACCGGCCTCTTTTAGCCACTTGTGCCCTTCACATGGAGATATATCCTGTAGTATATCAGTCTGGTCCCATTCATAAGAGTGACCAGGCCCGAAATACCAGGCAATTCTATCCTGAACAGGAGAAACAGCAAAACCCCAGACATATGTTTCGGCCTCTGTGGGCCTCGCCAATAGAGTGTAACTGACCTTCCCAAGGCACAAGGAGACTAAGCCCGAAGGGTCATTTGTATTAGTAACAACAAAAATAGAGGGGCTCAATCTAAGATCGGGCATTACTGACATAGCTTTGTTCTATAGGCAGCTACACACTACTGATGAGGCCCAACTAAGGCCGGAACTGGTGAGGCCCAACAAAAGGCTGAAACTGATGATGCCCAACTAAGGCTGGAACTGATGAGGCCCAACTAAGGCTGGAACTGATGAGGCCCAACTAAGGCCGAAACTGATGAGGCCCAACTAAGGCTGGAACTAATGAGGCCCAATTAAGGCTGAAACTGATGATCCCCAACTAAGGCCAAAACTGATAATGCCCAACTAAGGCCGAAACTGATGAGGACCAACTAAGGCTGAAACTGATGATGCCCAACTAAGGCCGAAACTGATGAGGCCCAACTAAGGCTGAAACTGATGAGGACCAACTAAGGCCGAAACTGATGATGCCCAACTAAGGCCGAAACTGATGAGGCCCAACTGTGTCTGGGGTTTGCTGTTTCTCTTGTTCAGGGTAGAATTGCCTGGTATTTCAGGGCTGGATCACTCTATTGAGTGAGACCAGACTGATTTACTACAGATTATTTCTCCCGGTGAAGAGAGGTTGCGCTCAGAATGGGTTATCATGTCCATAGAACAAATACCTTCAGGCTAGTCCGCCAATATATACCCTCAGCTAGTAACAGGCCCCACAAAGGGTATGATCCAATTTATGTCGCATAGGAATAGTCATGACCTTGTGGTGATATTAATTCAAATAGAAAGTAAAACTAAAATGGAAAAGACTAATTTCTAACTCGGATAACTAGGACAGCTCATATGTAATGTGTTCTCAGTGGATTTGCTCCCTGGTGAGAGCCGGATTTTCATTACAGCGCTAATTATACAGGTTTGATACTAAACAGATGTTTACCTGAACAGCACAACGGGGGGTCCCTGGGGCTCTGACATCATCTGAAAAGGAATGATCTCACTCGGGGACTATTATAATGGTAAGGTCAGGCTTGTGATGGAATGAGGTGTCTGCTCGGCAATCCTCCCCCCGTCCCCCAGAACTCGAAAGGGTCTTTATTTTTTGTTTGAAAGAAGAGAAGCAGATCTTTGCATTGCTCATCTTGCAGTGGAGTATTTTTGGAGCATATTCACAAAATAAACATATAAAGTGAAGGTATAAAAGTTGAGTTCAAGCACATTATAAAGGAAATTGTTTAAAAAAAATGACTCTTTCATATTTATCATATTATACATCATACTTATCATATTTCTGTCCAATGTAAAAAAAAATCGGAGATATTCAGTATGGTTTATGCTGCATTACAATGCAAACGAGCAGCTTCCAAATAGTTATTGGCCGCTTCATTAGATCTGGTACTACTAGCTCTCCACTTTTCCCCAGTAATGTGGTAGGCACCGTCTAACCTGATGGGCTCCTCTTCCAGTGCCATGACCATGTCTCTGGTTGGACTTATCCATAGAGTATTCTTGGCAAAGTTACTAGAGTTGGAGATGGTTGCCAGTTCCTTCTCTAGTGGATCTGACTTCTTTGCTATGACCTGCCCATCTTGGATGACCATACATGGTATAGCTTAAGGCTTCATTTAAGTACATAAGCCCCTATACAACGACAGGGTAGAGATTATCAGACTTACAGACGTTCTAGTTATCAAGGTGTATCCTTCAGGTTAGGCTCCCTTCTTAAGACTAGATGTAAGTCCGTGAAGAGACAAGGGCCCTCATTCAATTGCGATTTGGCCAATTGAATAGGGCTCTAAATAAGCACATAACATACTTTTTTCAAATAAGTTTTTAGTTAGTAAACATCTATCCAAAAGCAAGGTTTTCACTAACTAAAAACTTATTTAAAAAAAAAAATGCTATGTGCTTATTTAGAGCCCTATTCAATTGGCCAAATCGCAATTGAATGAGGCCCAAGGTCTATCACTTTATGTATCTTGAATGGACCCAATCCCTTTCTGATAGAGAGGTTTTGGGTAAGACATTTTTCCTCACCTGGGAACCTTACATAAGGACACCCCGATGGCAAGACAGGAAAAGATACAATTACGCTGTGTATGGCGAGATATCAAATAAATCACAAGCAGAGAAGACTCAGTGTAATTAATTAAAGGGCCATTTACCTCACTATGGCCCTCATTCAATTGCAATTTGGCCAATTGAATAGGGCTCTAAATAAGCACATAACATACTTTTTTTAAAATAAGTTTTTAGTTAGTAAACATCTATCCAAAAGCAATGTTTTCACTAACTAAAAACTTATTTAAAACAAAAAATGCTATGTGCTTATTTAGAGCCCTATTCAATTGGCCAAATCACAATTGAATGAGGCCCTATAAGTGGTATGAAAGAGCACAAGTGTCTATGTTAAATGATCTATTGCTTTTTTTTTATTACACTAATAACAGCTAAAAATCAGCAGTCTTAGGGCTGTTTACAAACACATTACTGACTGTTCCTTGATTAACAACACATGCCGTCACTGGCTGGTGCGTGAACACAAGATTTATGTTTTTTCTCTGCATTCAGGAATGTAATCCGTCATCAGTTAACCCACATTTAACATATTTAGGAGTTTCCAGTGGTCATTTCCCTGCACAGATCAATTTAGGCAGGACTAACCCACTTTCTGCTTCTGCTGTCTGCACGGAGCTCTTGCTGTTAGTCTGCCTGGGGGACATGCCAGAGTCTCATGTAAACAGACACTTTATTTACAATTTTTTTTTGTCTGTGAAAAAGGCACCTATTTAAAAAAATTAAAAAGTATTTCAACATGATTTTAGGAGTACTTTACAGTGATGTGCTCAAAGTTTTGCTGAATTAACTGGCCCGTTAAGTTTTGGGGGAGTGCTTTGTTTGGCCTTTCGGCTTACATTATATCAGTTGGAAAAAGCCCCCCCGACCAGTGTGATCAAAGTGGGATGCCGAGGTTAGTCTGGTTTATTTAAATCCTTATATTGATTTCATTATTGAATCCACTGATATCTATTTGTTGTTGGTTCTTAATTTAGTACTTCATGGTGCATTTATATAATTATAATTCTCATTTTACCTTAAAACAGCATGGACAAGAGTGTAATGTACCCTTCTGAGAGATACCTGAGACTTGATTGGTTAATTGATTTTGCCTTTGTGGAAATCAGCTGAATTGTCATAAATATACAGTGCATTGCTTTTGTTCAGTTGTGACCGACTCTATGTGACCCTATGGACCACAGCACGCCAGCCGCATCTTGTGACTGGGCATGCTCATCCATAAGGTATTCATGGCAAAGATACTGGAGTGGGTTGCCAGTTTCTTCTCCAGTGGACTGAGATTTGTCTGACCTCTCTGCTATTACCTGCCCATTTTAGATGACCCTTCATGGTATAGCTCACAGCTTCATTGAGGTGCACAAGCCCCTTCACAACAAGGTAGCGATCCAAAAGAGGATACAGTACATGGGCAATTGTATGGGTTAAACATAGATTAAGAAAAACAATAAATTGTTACTTATTGTTACTTGACAATGTGTGAGAAGCTCAGAAGACGGGTTGTCGCTGTGCCAGGACTTCTTTGCTGAGCATTTGTGATCTTATTACTTTCCAAGCCACTTTGAGTGACTCACTAGTGCACAGGCAAGGAAATCCTGAAATCCTGGCTGAAGCTCGGCACTCCAGGACTAACACTACCTACAGCTGCTGCTAGAATATTACTGTGACCCTTTAAATGTGAAAAACAGACCCCTCTGCCTGCTGTCTCTGTGTTGTTGTGACAATTAAAGAATTGTTACAAATCCTGCCAAGAATGTCAAATTAATTAGCTGTTGAACACTGAAAAGATGGCAATAATTTGAATAACACTGAATTTATGATCCTGTTTTCCTCCATATGTTAATTATTAAAAAATTATATATTTTTTCTAAATATAGACTGATATATTTTTTTTAAATCTTGTAATAATTAAATATGCTTTAAAAAAAAAAGTTATATATTTTGATTTCAGGGTCCTTTTAAATAGATTCCATCACCCAGCGACATAAATAAAGAGAATAACAACTGTATATTAGATATTTGTCTCCATTTTAGACGTTCAGTCATGTCCGACTCTCCGTGACTCTATAGACCTCAGCACGTCAGAAGCATCTGTCAGTCACTACCCCTCTGAGCTCCATCAAGCTCACGCTCATTGCTTCAATGACCTCATCTATCTCTGTCTCTGTCGTCCCCTTCTTCTTGTGCCTTCAATCTTCTCCTGGGAATCCTGCCATCTCATGATTGGGCCAAAATATTTGAGCTTTAACCTTCTTTTGTCTTGGTTTCCTGAAGTATTGATTTACTGGATCTACTTGCAGTACAAGGGATCAGTTTTCTCCAACACCACAATTCTCCGGCTCTCGGCCTTCCTTATGGTCCAGCTCTCACATCTGTATGTTACTACTGGGAATACCATAGATCTAAATATGAAGGCCATTTTTGATAGTGTAATACCTTTACTTTTTACTAGCTTGTCCAGACTTGCCATAGCTTTCCTCCCCAGAAGCAAACATCTTTTAATATCATGGCTACAATCATTATCTGAAGATATCTTGGATCACAGGAAAATAAAATCTGCCACTGCCTCCACTTCTACCCGTCTATTTACCAGGAAGTGAGATTGCCGTTTGCCATGATCTTCGCCTTTTTATCATTGAGCACCAGGCCAGCTTTTGCACTCTCTTCTTTCACCCTAATCAATAAGCCCTTTAGTTCCTTCTCACTTTCAGCCATCAGAGTAGTATCATCTGCGTATCTGAGGTTGTAGATAATCCTTCCAGCAATATTGATTCCTTCTTTGGATTCATCCAGTCCAGCCTTACCCATGATGTACTCTGCTTATAAGGTGACAATATACAACCATGTCGCACTACTTTTCCGATCTTGAATCATTCTGTTGTTCCATGTTCAGAAAACGTTTTGCAACTTCCTGTTGAGACATGGTCCCTGATAGGCTAGGACACCACAATGCACATCCAGATCTGCACAGGCTGCAGAGGGCAGACCCATACAGGGACTATTTGTTAAAACAGAGCTTATAAGCATTTCTTAATAAAATAAAGTACATAAGATTAAATAGATACACAGGGATATTATATACCCAGTAACACCCAGGAACCTGCTATGTCCCTTTAATCCTCTGAATTTGAATCCAAAACCATAGGGTTTAAACCACATGAGAAGAAGACAATAAAGGGTGAAATACTGAGAGGCGCAGAGATCCCCCGGGCCGAGGTCTCCTCATTGTTTTCCTATTCAATATAATGAATTTCCAAATAACCTCTGAGCTGCAGTAATTAGAGACACTGAAAAGGGCTCACAGAGCAAAACCAAAGCATGGCGTCCGCAGAGCAATTAGTGAGGAATGTCAGCGCCAGGACCAGGCTCTTCACATAAACTGTCCCCCCCAATCTGACTTTGTCTCCCGTCATGGAAAAGTCTTTATATGTCAACACGCGTGGGCGTCACTGTCATGTATGGCATCACAATCTCAGTAAGCGGACCATACGCCATATATACCATGGCAGGGTAACCAGCTTAAAGGGATAGGGAAGGTTTCTGGATTTTACTAGATATATAATATTCCCATGTATCTATTTACTTTTATGTAATGTATGAGTCCGCCCACTGTAACATATGCAGACACAGCCTCTGTAGGGCTGGAGGTGCAGTGTAGTGTCCTAGCCTATCAGGGACCACGTCTCAGTAGCATGTTGCAGAATGTTGATGACAGTTGGTCACTGATTGGTTAGTATGAGACACAGAACACCAAGTACTACAGAGTCTGTGCCTGCTTATGTTGCAGAGGGCAGACCCATACAGGGACTATTTGTTAGGCAGTAAAAACGGAGCTTCTTAATAATATGGATACACAGGGATATTATATACCTAGTAACATACAGAAACTTTCCATATTTCTTTAACAGATAAAGGATAATAATTATAATGATAATAATCATAAATTATTATCATTTCAGCATTATTATTATAATATAATAAAAAAAATATATATAATATAATAATTATTATTATTATGACTGTATTAATTTATTACATTCTGAAGGCACTTTCCATATTTTCATACTTCTTAAATATATATATATATATACTATCCTTATATAGAAGTGGAGCTACTGCTGGTGCAGCAGGTGATAAGCACCGGTGCACCGCCGCTATCTGCAGCAGTCTGGGGTAAACAAGGGCTCTTAATTTTTTGGTGGGGTGGGACAGGTAATTATTTTATGGTAAGGTGATCTGATCACCTCGGAATAATCAACCCACCTACATATATTTTTGGCCCCTGCCAGGGGCACGTACCGTGTATACTCGAGTATAAGCCGAGTTTTTCAGCCCTTTTTTTAAGGCTGAAAAAGGCCCCCTCGGCTTATACTCGAGTCACTCTCCCCCTGTGTCTCTCTAACCCCCCCGTGTCCCTCTAACACCCCCTGTGTCTCTCTAAGTCCCCCGTGTGTCTCTAACCCCCCCCCCCCGGTGTCTCCCAAACCCCTGTATTTATCTACCCCCCTGTGTCTCTCTACCCCCCTGTGTCTCTTTCACTCCATCCTCCTCATCCTCAACCCCCCCTCCTCATCCTAAACCCCCCTCCTCACTTTACCCCTCTAAATACCCCCTCCCTTTCCCCTCACTTACCTCCATCTGCAGGATGGGGGATCCCTTAAGGATGGGGGGTTGAGGATGAGGATGGGGGGGTTGAGGTTGAGGAGGGGGG
Organism: Discoglossus pictus; assembly: GCA_027410445.1. Classification (NCBI taxonomy): domain Eukaryota; kingdom Metazoa; phylum Chordata; class Amphibia; order Anura; family Alytidae; genus Discoglossus; species Discoglossus pictus. The sequence goes on from JAPZIH010000549.1 coordinate 106,792, forward strand.
TTGAGGAGGGAGGTTGATGAGGGGGTTGAGGATGAGGAGGGGGGTTGAGGAGGGAGGTTGAGGATGAGGAGGGGGGATGAGGAGGGGGGTTGAGGAAGGGGGTTGAGGAGGGAGGTTGAGGATGAGGAGGGGGGAGGAGGATGAGGATGGGGGGTTGAAAATGGGGGGCTGAGGATGGGGGGTTGACGATGAGGAGGGGGGTTGAGGTTGAGACACAGGGAAGGGAGAGGGGAGAAGAGACACAGGGGAGAGAGAGGGGAGAAGAGACACAGGGGAGAGAGTGGGGGGACACAAGAAAAGGGCGCACAAGAGGGGGACACAGAGGGCACAAGAGGGACACCGGGGGCAGCACATTTCCCACCCTCGAGTATATACGGTAGTTTGTATATGGGGGGCCCACATATTATATTGCAGCGTGCCCCTCCAATCACTCGCCCTTTCTCTCCCGTCACCCAGGGGTGAGATCAGACGGCTCATGTCGGCTCTGTGCACTTTTGCTGAACTCTTGCAATGAATATGACTTCCTCTCTCGGTTTTAGTGCTTCACCCTCAGAGCTGTCCCCAGGGAGGTCACTATTAGTCTGTCCACTACTCGCTTTGTACCTTGTCCAAGGTCAACATGTAAAATTGGATACAGCCAAGAAATATTCCTCTATTGGTGGAAAAAACAGGCAGTTGGGCTCATTATCCACTACAATGTACAGCCACAGGCGCTACTGACATTAAAGGGATATGGAAGGTTCCTGGATTTTACTAGATATAAATACGGCCCAATCATATTATTATGATCCTGATTAACCACCGCAGCTAGTGAGTCAATAAGATACTGGAAGGTTGGCAAGGGCATCCGGAGAGGTCCATTTTCGGTACTGTTGTGCAAATTGAAGTGGTTTGTGATGATGACCCCTCGTCACATGGGGTGCAGTGACCAGACGTTTGCTTCGGAGCCACATACACAACAGGGTTCGCTGTCATTTTAGGCACAAGTCTGGTAGCCCCCTGGCTCATTTGGATGTTGAGTTTGTCATCTGTAGCGTGTCCGTTGGCCCTCACACACTTTTGCAGCCTCTGACATCAATGGCACATGATGACCAACTCTCATCAACATTCTGCAACATGCTACTGAGACATGGTCCCTGATAGGCTAGGACACTACACTGCATATCCAGCCCTACAGAGGCTGTGTCTGCATATGCTACAGTGTGCGGACCCATACACAGTTCTAACAATGTTTATTCTCAGTGGTGCCATTTGTCCAATCACTGTACACTTTAACCTGTACAGTGAGACGTGGTCCCTGATAGGCTAGGACACTACACATCCAGCCCTACAGAGGCTGTGTCTGCATATGCTACAGTGGGCGGACCCATACACAGTTCTAATGACGTTTATTCGCAGTGGTGCCATTTGTCCAATCACTGTACACTTTAACCTGTACAGTGAGACGTGGTCCCTGATAGGCTAGGACACTACACATCCAGCCCTACAGAGGCTGTGTCTGCATATGCTACAGTGGGCGGACCCATACACAGTTCTAACAACGTTTATTCTCAGTGGTGCCATCTGTCCAATCACTGTACACTTTAACCAAAGCAGCGCACGAACAGTTCACAAACTTCACTTTCAGGAATACTGTCGAACCTTTTCAAAGTTGGATACATTTCACATTTTACTCATGACAGCGATGGTTGAAATGTTTTCAGAATGCTTACATGTCACCTTATTTACCCACCAAGCCAGCTCACATGTGTTCATTTCATTGGCTACAAGCTGCCGACATCAAAAGTAGGCGGTGGTCATAATAATGTGACTCAACCCTGTAATATCCCTGTGTATTTCTTTACTTTTATGTGCTTTATTTTATTAAGAAGGGCTTATAAGCTCGTGTTTTTTTACTGTCTAAAAATAGTCCCTGTATGGGTATGTCCACTGCAGCGTATGCATACACAGACTCTGTAGGGCTGGATTTACTGTGTAATGTCCTAGCCTATCAGAGACCATGTCTCAGAAAACATGCTGCTGAGAGATGGTCCCAGATAAGCTAGGACATTACGCTGCTCAGTCAGTACTACAGAGTCTGTATCTGCACACACTGACATGGACAGACCTATACAGGGACTATTTGTTTGACTCTAGGAATTAAAAACACAGCTTATAAGCACTTCTTAATAAAATAAAATACATAAAAGTAAATAGATACACAGGTATATTATATATCTAGTAACACCCAGGAACCTGCCATATCCCTTTAAGAAAATCACATTGTGAAATTCCATAGCTGCACCACGAGCTGCGCGCATGGAAACTAGTTAGTGGCTCCCGCTGTAACTGGATAAAAGTGGCAGAAAATGTGCGATCTGGTCACCTCCAGTAGCAGGCAGAGCCGGCCACCGAGTACCCACTGACCCATTCCAAGAGGACCCTGCCAGCATCCGCACTGACCAGAAGCCAGAGGTCATCTCTGTAGGACAAGCTACCCTTGCATACCCCTGCAGATGGTTCCAGGCAATAGGAGCGCTAAGCGAAACAGCTCGAAACGGGGTCATTTTATCATGTGGAAGATACGGGTAGGGGGGGCGCATGACAAAAATACACAATTGAAATTTAAACTTTTTTTTGTTTTATATGAACTTCAAACAAACAGCAAACATAACATGAACACAAACTGACCATCAGCAGGAATATAAACTTTACATTTGTCGTGTTGTTTGCGTTTTGACGTAAATTTTGCTAGGGTCGCAGTTGCTGGCATGGAGCGCCGAAGGCCGATGGCGCTCCTTGCCAGCAACTGCGACCCTTGCAAAATTTACGTTAAAAAGCCAAAAAAACATACGAGACACGTTACCACACATTACGACCTCGCAAAAAATGTCCGCAACTCGCGAACATCACAAAATTAAAAACACAATAAATACACACAACACATACATAAAAAGCTTACCTACAGCAAGAGGGGGCACCCAGGACCTCAAAAAACAACTTACACCTTCAGTTAACTAAAAATAAAAGAGTTTAGACACTAAAAAAATCACTAAGCGAGAGAAAAAATGGCCGCCGAACAATATATTCATTTATTAATGTATTATATATTTCATTATTACACACCAAACAGCATTAGCTACCTTACAATTTCATTGCCGTCATTTTTTGACGGGCAATTCTCTAGTTATATATAAATAAGAGCATATAAGGCAGAGAAAACATTATAAGACTATATAAAAAATAATGTTTATGCTTCTGCTGCACTCTGGAGGCATCCATGATTTGGTAAAGGGTGTGTATACGAGAGGGGTCCATAAGGAATTGGAGTAGGACATGGGAGTGGGAGGGAAATGGGAGTGGGAGAAGGATGGGAGTGGGAAAATAATGGGAGTGGGAAAATGATGGGAGTGGGAGGGAAATGGGAGTGGGAAAATAATGGAAGTGGGACAGGAATGGGAGTGGGAGAGGGAAATGGGAGTGGGAAATGGGAGTGGGAGAGGGAAGTGGGAGTGGGAAATGGGAGTGGGAGAGGAAAATGGGAGTGGGAGTGGAATGGAAGTAGGAGAGGACCGGGAGAGGGATAGGAATGGGGTGGGAGAGGGACAGGATTGGGATGGGAATGGAAGAGGAATGGGATGGGAATGGAAAAGGAATGGGATGGGAATTGGGTGCAAACAGCAAAAGAACAGAGTGAAGGAAAACAGAAGTTACAAATAAAGGATAATAATAAATTGTAAAGGAGGATATAGACACAACATTGAATCTCCTTAGTTGCCACCCTCTGATCTCCTGCCACCCTAGGCCTGAGCCTTCTTATCTTTGTAATACTGGCCCAGGATAGTGCCGCCCCCCTGTATTAATACTTTATATTAACCCTCTCCCAGTCTCCCGGCCCCAGAGTTTCTCATTATGCAGGAAGTGAAGGATTTGTTAGTTCCATCCATGGGAAGCCGGGGGCTCCTGAGCACCCACCACACCATCACTACATATAGGTTGGCACAGCCTGGCAGGTCATTACTCAGACACTGGGCACATGTACAACCAGTGATATTGCAGAGATGTGCACCGGGTACACAACATACAATGCAGTGTGATACAATGTAACTGTTATCAGGGAATTCTGGCAGTGCAATGGTTAACCCAGCTCCCAGCTGACTGTACAGGGCAGGAAGGCAGCTGGGTTCCTGAGGATATGTGCATCCTGCAGTGCATGTCAGTAATTACAGAGCACCCCCCAGTCACACATGCACTGCAGAGCTTACCAGATTCCTGTGTGCAGAGCCTGCAGAGCTGTAGGTGTGGAGTCTGCAATGCTGCAATCTGCTCTACTACTAGGAACCGTTGCTACAGTCACCAGATGCTCTGAAGGACATGATCGCTTAAAGGAGCAGTTCCACTTGCAATCTATAATAATATAAAGAATATAAAGAATAAACTAAGATGTAGAGATAATGTGTAAAGTGTGTAACAAACGAGATTAAAAACATCTGACGAGAAATATAAATTTTCTGAATTTTCTGTCTTGTCTAGCTTGATTGCTGCTGCTGACTTTTTGGGGCCTCATTCAAATGCGATTTGGCCAATTGAATAGGGCTCTATATAAGCACAGAGCATATATTTTTTAGTGAAGACCTTGCGTTTGGATAGAAGTTCACTAACTAAAAACTTCTGTAAAAAAAATATGCTCTGTGCTTATATCGAGCCCTTTTAAATTTGCCAAATCACAATTTAATAAGGCTGCAGGTTTGTGGATGTTTTACTTGCAGTTACACAAATACAGCGTGTATCTAAGTGCCTGCCGTGGTGCATTGTGGGATGCACAGAGCTGCCCCCACCAGTGACTGATCCTCCTTACACAAGGATTCCAAAGAAGCTTCTTCAAGGCATAATTTATATAACTGTTAATGCCATGTAGCTACTTGTAAGATGGTCTTAGTACGATGTACCGATAGATATATTTGAACGAGGAAATTGCCCGTCAAAAATGACGGGAATAAAATTGTAAACCTGGCAATGCTGTTTGCCACACAATGTGATGTTTTTGCCCCTCTGAGCACCTTCGGCGCTCATTGCAAGCCTCTGCCCCTTTGTACTTTATAGGCCTCACGCTTCAGCACTTTTGGCACTCATTGCGAGCCTCTCGTCCCTGTGTACTTTAGGGGTCTTGCGATTAGTGTTACTGCCTTGGTGTAAAAGTCACTGGCTTGGCTTCGCGAGGCTCGCAAAGTGTGACCAACATCGTAAGCGTTACGAACAACCACGCAGATCCACAACTATATATGTGATGTTTGTATCCCTTTAAGTTGCTATTTATGCTATGGCTTATGTGAAAGCAGGGGTGGAGCTACCGCTGATCAGGAGAGGCAATGCATGGGGCCCTCCTCTGGGGGGGGACAGTGAACTCTAATTTTTTATGTTACTTTTTTTTTCATTTCAGCAGTGTAGCCCCCCCTAGCTTTCCCTCTATTGTGTCCTTTTACCTTTCCCACTTCTGGTTCTCCTTAGCTCCTTCTTTCCTCCTTCTGATCTTTCACTCTTCCTTCTATTCCTCTTCCACGCTCTCTACTCTGCATTTCCTACACTCTCTCTCTTCTCCTCTTTCACTCTATATCTTCTGCACTTCTTTCATGCTCTTTCCCTCCCTTCCTGCTTCTCTGTCTCTCTCGCTCTTTCTTACTCTCTCACCCTCTGTAGGTAGTGATGCCTGTCAGTGGACAGATGCATTTTACTTGACCAATACATTTGGCCACTGAACGGACTATTAATGATTACAATCCTTGATTCTTGTCTTGTTACAGTAATGAGTTGTGTGACAGGAGAAGGGCTGCTATGGATATCCCTCCTGCACGCTGGGTCCAGATCTTCTATCCTCCTCATCCTCACTCCCCCCTCTCACTGATCTTCCCAACACAGATATTTGCCCCTCTTTCAATGTCTCCCTTATACTCCTCTGACTCCTCTCCCCGTCTTTCTTTCTCCTTTATCTCGGTAAGTTCTCTATTTGGTTACAAATATCCCACAGATAAGAAGCTCTGGGGAGACCCCGGCTCTGGGCAAGTGCAGCCAAACTGAGGATGTTTTATAGTGTTGGGGTCCCTGCTGAGAATCAGGGGTAACATGTCCTGGCACTGCCCCCCGGACTGATGCAGCCTGTGCCCAGGGAGAGCAGACGAGACGTGGGCTGCGAGCGGAGAGAGAACCAGCGAGATGGATGAAACCAAACTCTCCAATTCCTTCTGTCTCCCATTCCACTTCCTTTACATCTATCTCCTGTCCCATGACTCCTGCTCCCTTCTCTCTCTATTCCCATCTCTCTCCTCTCCCCATGTCTCCTGCTCCCTTCTCTCTCCTCTCCCCATGTCTCCTGCTCCCTTCTCTCTCCTCTCCCCATGTCTCCTGCTCCCTTCTCTCTCTATTCCCATCTCTCTCCTCTCCCCATGTCTCCTGCTCCCTTTTTCTCTATTCCCATCTCTCTCCTCTCCCCATGTCTCCTGCTCCCTTCTCTCTCCTCTCCCCATGTCTCCTGCTCCCTTCTCTCTCCTCTCCCCATGTCCCCTGCTCCCTTCTCTCTCCTCTCCCCATGTCTCCTGCTCCCTTCTCTCTACTCTCCACATGTCTCCTGCTCCCTTCTCTCTTCTCTCCCCATGTCTCCTGCTCCCATCTCTCTCCTCTCCCCATGTCTCCTGCCCCAATCTCTCTCCTCTCCCCATGTCTCCTGCTCCCATCTCTCTCCTCTCCCCATGTCTCCTGCTCCCTTCTCTCTCTATTCCCATCTCTCTACTCTCCACATGTATCCTGCTCCCTTCTCTCTCTATTCCCATCTCTCTACTCTCCACATGTATCCTGCTCCCTTCTCTCTCTATTCCCATCTCTCTCCTCTCCCCATGTCTCCTGCTCCCTTCTCTCTCCTCTCCCCATGTCTCCTGCTCCCTTCTCTCTACTCTCCACATGTCTCCTGTTCCCTTCTCTCTCCTCTCCCCATGTCTCCTGCTCCCTTCTCTCTCTATTCCCATCTCTCTTCTCTCCCCATGTCTCCTGCTCCCTCCTCTCTCCATTCCCATCTCTCTCCTCTCCCCATGTCTCCTGCTCCCTCCTCTCTCCATTCCCATCTCTCTCCTCTCCCCATGTCTCCTGCTCCCTTCTCTCTCCTCTCCCCATGTCTCTTCTCTCCCCATGTCTCCTGCTCCCTCCTCTCTCCATTCCCATCTCTCTCCTCTCCCCATGTCTCCTGCTCCCTCCTCTCTCCATTCCCATCTCTCTCCTCTCCTCATGTCTCCTGCTCCCATTCTCTCTCCTCTCCCCATGTCTCCTGCTCCCTTCTCTCTCCTCTCCCCATGTCTCCTGCTCCCTCCTCTCTCCATTCCCATCTCTCTCCTCTCCCCATGTCTCCTGCTCCCTCCTCTCTCCATTCCCATCTCTCTCCTCTCCCCATGTCTCCTGCTCCCTCCTCTCTCCATTCCCATCTCTCTCCTCTCCCCATGTCTCCTGCTCCCTCCTCTCTCCATTCCCATCTCTCTCCTCTCCCCATGTCTCCTGCTCCCTTCTCTCTCCTCTCCCCATGTCTCTCCTCTCCCCATGTCTCCTGCTCCCTCCTCTCTCCATTCCCATCTCTCTTCTCTCCCCATGTCTCCTGCTCCCTCCTCTCTCCATTCCCATCTCTCTCCTCTCCTCATGTCTCCTGCTCCCATTCTCTCTCCTCTCCCCATGTCTCCTGCTCCCTTCTCTCTCCTCTCCCCATGTCTCCTACTCCCTTCTCTCTCTATTCCCATCTCTCTCCTCTCCACATATCTCTCCCGTATCTTATCTCGTCTCCCCATGCCTCTCTTCCCCATTCTTCTCCCTTTCTCCTTCCTCCATCTCTCCTTCTTCTCCCTATGTCTCACCTCTGCATTGCCCTTTCCTGTCCATCTCTCTCATCTCATGTCCTCTCCACTCCAATTTCTCATCTCCCCACACCTCCCCTCTCCCTTTCTTCCAATGTCTCTCCTCTCTCTCCTCTCCCCACTCTCACCTTTTCCTTTCTTCTCCATATGTCTCACCTCTGCATCTCTCCCCACCTCTCTACATCTCTCTCCTCTCTCATTTATTTCCTTTCCTTCTCTCTCCACTCCCATCTATCTCCTCTCTCTTGCTTTCTATCTCCTCTCCCCATGCCTCTCCTCCTTCTCTTTCCTCTCCATCTCTCTCCACTCCCCATCTCTCTCTTCTACGTCTCTCCTAACTCTCTCCTCTCCCTTTCTTCTCCCTATCTCTCCTCTCCTCACTCTCTCCTTTCCCTTTCTTCTCCATGTCTCACCTCTACATCTCTCTGCACTCCCCATCTCTCTCTTCTACGTCTCTCCTCACTCTCTCCTCTCCCTTTCTTCTCTATGTCTCTCCTCTCCTCACTCTCTCCCTTTCTTCTCTCCACCCCATCTCTCTCATCTACGTCTCTCCTTTCTCACTCCACTTCTCCCTATCTCTCCTCACTCTCTCCTCTCTATGTCTCACCTCTGCAACTCTCTGCACTCCCCATCTCTCTCTTCTACGTCTCTCCTTTCTCACTCCTCTTCTCCCTCTCTCTCCTCTCCTCACTCTCTCCTCTCTCTTTCTTCTCTATGTCTCTCCTCTCCTCACTCTCTCCTTTCCCTTTCTTCTCTATGTCTCACATCTGCATCTCTCTGCACTCCCCATCTCTCTCTTCTCCGTCTTTCCTCACTCTCTCCTCTCCTCTCTATGTCTCTCCACTCCTCACTCTCTCCCTTTCTTCTCTATGTCTCTCCTCCCCTCACTCTCTCCCTTCCTTCTCTATGTCTCTCCTCTCCTCACTCTCTCCCTTTCTTCTCTATGTCTCTCCTCTCCTCACTCTCTCCCTTTCTTCTCTCCACCCCATCTCTCTCTTCTGCATCTCTCCTCTCTCATTCCTCTTCTCCCTATCTCTCCTCACTCTCTCCTCTCCTCTCTATGTCTCTCCTCTCCTCACTCTCTCCCTTTCTTCTCTCCACCCCCATCTCTCTCTTCTGCATATCTCCTCTCTCATTCCTCTTCTCCCTATCTCTCCTCACTCTCTCCTCTCCTCTCTATGTCTCTCCGCTCCTCACTCTCTCCCTTTCTTCTCTATGTCTCTCCTCCCCTCACTCTCTCCCTTTCTTCTCTATGTCTCTCCTCTCCTCACTCTCTCCTCTCCTCTCTATGTCTCTCCGCTCCTCACTCTCTCCCTTTCTTCTCTATGTCTCTCCTCCCCTCACTCTCTCCCTTTCTTCTCTATGTCTCTCCTCTCCTCACTCTCTCCCTTTCTTCTCTCCATCCCCATCTCTCTCTTCTGCATCTCTCCTCTCTCATTCCTCTTCTCCCTATCTCTCCTCACTCTCTCCTCTCCTCTCTATGTCTCTCCTCACTCTCCCTTTCTTCTCTCCACCCCCTTCTCTCTCTTCTACATCTCTCCTCTCTCATTCCTCTTCTCCCTATCTCTCCTCACTCTCTCCCTTTCTTCTCTCCACCCCCATCTCTTTTATGTCTCTCCTCTCACCCCGCGCTTCTCTTTCCCACACCTCCACCTCTCAGATCACATACATGGTTTCTCCCCCCTTCTCTCTTCTCCAGTCCTTCTTGTCCTGGGGCAGTAATAGGTTTCCCTCACTTGATAACCTGCTTGTTATATTCTTCCAGTGGACAGAAACACTCACTAATTGAATAAGTACAGTGGTTCCTGGACACTAATTGGAGACAACATGCTGGATATTGACTCTCTCTCTCTGCTCTGGTTGTGTCTCCGGCCTATTTATTGCCCATATGGCTTGATGTGATTTGGAAACTAAGGAGATGAATTTTCCACATGGAAACAAAATGCCATTTGACATTTCCTGCCCTCAGATTGTCGTTGTGATAACATTTATCTGGTGCTGATGGTGCACGGAGCGCCGCGTGACTCACAGCAAATAGGGATCCATAAACATAATACATTTATGCTGCTGATAGTTACGTTCAAATACCCCAGCTGTAGAAGGTCATGGGTCTAAAAGGGCAACACAAGTAATTAAAAGTAATAATATTTTTTTCAAAAAATGATATTTCAAGCTGCTAGCACCAATACAACAAAATGCAATAAATACAATATGCAGATTACACACTGCAGATACAGGCCATGGTTACAGTGCTCCTGTTGTTATTTAGTTGTTCAGTCATGTCTAACTCTAGGTGATCCTATGAAACGCAGCACGCCAGGCACATCTGTCAGTCACTGCTCCTCTGTACTCCATCAAGCTCATGCTCATTGCTTCAGTGACCTCATCTATCCATCTCCACCTCTGCCGTCCCCGTCTTTGTGAGCCTTCAATCTTTCCCGGCATCAGAGTCTTCTCTAAGCAATCCTGTCTTCTCATGACATGGCCAAAATATCTCAGTTTTAGCCTCATGATCAAACCTTCCAGTGAACAGTTTGGCTTTATTTCCTGTAGTACTGATTTATTGGATCTTCTTGCAGTCCAAGGAACTATAAGCAGTTTTCTCCAACACCACAATTCAAATACATAAATTCTCCATCCCTCAGACTTCTTAATGGTCCAGCTCTCACATCTGTATGTTACTACTGGGAATACCAGAGTTCTAACTGTGCGCACCTTTGTTCATAATGTCAATGCAGCTTTACTTTTTAATATCTTCTCCAGACTTGCCATAGCTTTCCACCCCAGATGTCTTTTAATTCCATGGCCATATTATTGGACATCGTTTGAACAAATATTTAATTGAGCACAATAATACCGTAACAACAGGAATGATATGCTTTAATTATGGATTTATCTTTAATAATATTCCTATTCAATGATCTAGAAAAAATATATTTTATTTATATTTAAATACTCTTTGGATCAAAAAATAGCAATTTTATACATTACTCCCTTAAAGTATATGCTCACTGTATTTTAACAGCTTTTAAGCAAAGCATGGGTTTGGATTTTTGCAAAAACCAAAAGTCACTCGCATACAGAACTGTTTCAAGCTATTGGCTATCATCAGTGCAAGGTGGGTTTAAGGGGAGCAATGTATAAAATTGCTATTGTTTGTATCCAAAGAGTAAGATACATTGTCTTCTCATTTGCATGTCCCCGCCTTTTAGACATGCAGATGCGCTTACAAATGTATTAGTTCTTGTCTGTACTCTGTACTGTGGAGAGCTTCTCTTACTCTTGTGCTCACCATTTACTAAATTGATGTTATATATATACCGTATCATTTAGTTTCATATTCCTCTGCATATTCCTTTACAGTTGTTCCATTGACCACTTGAGTGAAGACAAGCACCACAGTTAGACCATAGACCAGATTTGGGAGCTTCTCATTTAGAATCACCACTGGGACACTCCATGTTTGCATGTTTGAGTTTCTCTATGGAGCTTTCCTTTGTATACAGCACCTGAAATAGATCTAAGATGCTTTGTATTACTGTAAGTCTGGCAGTTGCACAACAAAAGATGGACCAGCATAACTGACTATGGTCCTGGACCAATTACCAGTAGAAGAGTCATAAACAACTGTTAGGTCAAGGCAGGGACCAAGAAGTATCATCATTGTCTGAAGGTCTGGGCAGGCTGTAGACAGAATGACGTGTGTCTAAAGCTATAGGTTGGAGCAGGTGGCAGACAAGTGAATGTTTGAGGCCTCAAGCTGGGGTCATACATGGAAAAAGCAAGGCGCTAAGACATGGGAACTTGGGGTAGCACCAGGAGCATGATAATTCTGGGGTGAGGCAGACCTAAAAAGAAAGAACTCCACACTTTCCGTAGCGCTACAAGACTATATATGATGTAAAGACGTTGTTTATCTTCTTAGATTCATTTGATATCTACATCAAGCTTCTGATATCCTTGTAATTCTGGGTTCTGCAGCTGGGTTTCTGGGATAATGTGAATACCAGTCAGTCCTGACCTGTAATTTGTGCTAATTTTACCCCGTTTCACAGAAGAAGTCTTATTTATCACTCGTCTATTCTTGCGAACATCAATACAGCTGGAACGATCTTCACTTGCTCAGTACATTTGTATTTTAGTCAGACTTTACCAAACTGAATAATATTGGAAACATTTGTTTTATTTATTTCCTGCCGGTTCTGGGAATGTCAGGCGTGACGGATGTAGCCGTTGTTGGATGCCTCCCTCGCTTGTTTACCAAATGTTAATTAGCACATCATGAATCTGTCATGTAATTAAACGACTATAACAATATGTCCATTGTGTTAAATGCATATTTCTGGGCACAATTTGGCAAAATCCCAAGCAAATATTAATGAATGATTCAACATTTAAATTCCCATTACAGCAACACCTACTCTCCAAAATAACTGAATAAAGACTTTTAGGTTAGACTTTAAGGTTTTAAAGGGGCACTGACACAGTAAAACATACCATGATCCTTTAAAAGTATAACTTGCATTTATTATATTTGCCCAATTATATATAGTTAATAATTACTACAATGTAATAATTAACTCTATATGGCTGCCATGTTTCTGCAGTCAATTAATATGCGTTCCATAAAAATGCTATTTTTTTTATATTTTATTTCTCTGTTTCTTGTCTCATTCGAGGCATTTCCTCTGACAGCTGTGATTCTAACAGTACATTACAACAGAGGCAGCACCACACCCATCTACAGCACATCTATCCCAAACTCATAAACATGTCAGGTCTTTATATACACAATAACATTATTGTAATTAATTCATGCAGATATAAAGCTCCCCAGATGTTCCTGCCGCTGTGTGGAAATCAATGGCCCTTATTTACCTTGGCAGAGCACTTGAGCCTGCAGGACGAAAGTGCAGAGCTCCAGGAATTTTCATTGTGATCTGTGCACATCTATTGTGCAGAGCGAGCAGTGCAGCTCGGGTCTGTGCCAGAGATACAGCGATGATGGATTCATCCAATCTACCCAAAGGTCAATAAAAGCCCTGTGGCCATCCAGCTAGTGCAGGCGGTGATGTGAGGACCTACAGGGTGTTCTTGGCATCACAGCTTGTTTTAACAGAATGAATGATATCTATAAAACCTCTAATTAAAAGGCACAGGGGCCAGACATGGGCTGCAGAAGCCTTATAGGAGGCCTCTCAAAAGGACTCTACAAGGAAAAGGACTCTACAAGGAATGCATGGAGCTAATACCCAAACTGCATTCCTCTGGTCATTAGCTCACTTCCAGCTCTGGTCCATCTTTCTTAAATGAAACGTTGGACTATGGTGAATGGTCACCAGAATACCCCGACAGTGGCCTGCATGGAACTGAAATTCAACGTTGGACTATGGTGAATGGTCACCAGAATACCATGACAGTGGCCTGCATGGAACTGAAATTTAACGTTGGAGTACGGTGAATGGTCACCAGAATACCATGACTTTTGTCCTGCATGGAACTTAAATCATCTTTGCACTTTGATGAATAATCCACAGAATACTTTGACACTAAATGCAACATATGCCTAAACTGCATTCATCTGGTCATTATCTCATTTCTTCTGGCCCATTTTTCATAAATCCATTTTGGGCTATAGTCGATGGGCAGCAGAATACCATGACTTTTGTCCTGCATGGAACTTAAAGGTATATGCAAGTGAGCTGGGTTATGAATACATCTGATAGAGGAGAATTAGTAGTGTATGAAAACATGTGTTATACAGAAAAGTTCACCTAACTTACAAAAGTTATTTGCACAAAAGTCAAATCCAGCTGTTCACACCCACCGGACGCTTACATAAGCCGGGTACACACAGAAAAATACAGCAGTGTACCCACAGGAAATACAGCAAGATACACATTTTGACCTTTCTGGTACAGAGCACAGGAAGTAACTGTTGCAGTTCTTGTATTGAGCACATGCCAGAAACCACTGAGGCGAAGAATTGTACAATTTATTATCCTGATTCTGAATGTGAATGTTATGCTAATTATGCCAAAAAACATAGGACATTTTGCTAACTTCGAGGTAAGCTAATTAATGTTTATTTTGGGATGTTTTCATGCAAAAAAATGTTTTCATGCACTACTATTTCTCCTCTATCGCATGCATTCATAATCCAGCTCACTTACATATCCCTTTAAATCCAACTTTTGGCTATGGAGAATAGTCAGCAAAATACTTTGACAGTAGCCTGCATGGCACTTATGCCCAAACTGCATTCCTCTGGTCATTATCTAATTTCTTCTGGCCCATTTTTATTAAATCTATCTTTGGACTATGGTGACTGGTCAGCTGAATACCATGACAGTGACCTGCATTGAATTTCTGCCCAAACAGCATACCTTTGATCATTTTCTCATTTCTTCTGGTCCATTTTTCTTAAACCCATTTGGACAATAGATGAACCACAGAAGTAGACCTCCTATAGTTACATAGGATTGATGGATGTTGAATGTTGTACCTAGGTGCATTGCCTACCAAGCAGGAAAGACGGGACAAAATGTGTCAAGGTGCCCAGTATGGTGGTCACCTGTATCTGAAAAAATCTTGGAGATATAAAACAGCTGCAAGTTGGTGCTAAAGGACTGGTGGAGGTCTTCATGGAGAAGCCAGAGTGGGCTAATGAAGGGACAGCAAACTCAATATGGAAAAGCTGAACTGAGTGGAATCTGGCAGTCAGAGTACTGACATGAGGTCACCCTCGGCAGGTTGATTTTTGTACGTGGTTTGGGGTTGATTTACAGGAATCATTGGCACAACATATGAGTCAGATGGCTTTCTTGGGCTGTGCCCTTCCTATTGATTGACATATTTATGACAGAGATGGAGCACTCCCTCTATAATCTCTTAGCTGATAAGATGAAACAATGGTATATGCATAATATATACATACAATTAGACTAATTAAACTCTTGAACTTTTGATCGTAAAATAAACACAGAAATTACAGTGTACAGTGTATTTACTCTGCTTGGTATCCAAGCATGTTCTGAAAGGGTCACACCCATGATCCAAGTTATGTTATGATTGTAAAGTACAAATAAAAAATGAATATTTGAAGTTGGAAGCTATTTAAGGAATGTAATGTAGTAACAGAAGAAAACAGCTTTGAATTTGCTACATTCTAGATGTTACTCAGCTCAAGAGATCCTCCCACCGAGTTGTTTTAGTATATACAGGAGTTCCTCTGGTTACAGACAACCCGACTTACAGGTGACCCATACTTAAGAACGGGCTTCCAAGGCTTTTTGTATGAGTTTGTTTTTCTGTTCTGTTTGAATTAAAAGAAAGAGCACTCTCATTTCTGTAGCTTGTTATTACAGTGTAGGGGGATTATTATTACAGTATTGCACTGTGTTATTATCACCACCTATGAGCCATTATAGTGTTGTTATTACTATTAATATTCATCAGGGATCTGAGTTACATACAGATCCAACCTAAAGACGTTCTCAGGAAGGTATCTTGTCCGTAATCCGGTGACCACCCGTAAATAAATAATGGGTGGATTTCTGGCTTCCATAGAGGTACAGATGAAACCTTGGACACCACATGCAAAAGGAAGTAATTAACCAGAAAGATATTAATTATTGAGGGAAATTAGGTATTTATAAGATAGCCAGTATGGTGGAAGGATTTCTTGAGCTAAGTGAAAACCAAACATTAGTAAATTCAAAGCTGTCTTTCTATTACTAGTTTAATATTTGTTTATACATTCCAATGCAAACATTCAAATTTTATAGGTAATTTACTTTCCTAACATAATTTAGACTTCGGAGGTATCCCTAAGGCCTAGTGGATTCAAAAATTATATATATATATATATATATATATATATATATATATATATATATATATATATATATATATATATTGTGACAAGTTAGTGTCAAAGACAGATTTTTACATTTTCTCCCATGAGGTGAAAGAGTTATCTCCTGGAGGAGTCTGTTTAGATCAGGTGGGCCAGAGAGATGGGTGTGACTGATTAATGAACTGCAACTTGCAAAGGCTTTTTGGGGGGCCTGAGCCCCAGTTAAAGGACTTTTTTCTAACAGTTAAGAGAAGAACCATGCTATGGACTGCTGATAACAGTGAGAGTGCCTGATTAAGGAAACTGCCTGACAAAAGCCTGACAGTAAGAAGCTAAGTGAAAAGACTGTGTTTAGGGCCAAGACTGTGTTTGAGGCCTGCAAGAACTGTGAGGCACATTTATGCTGCAGACCAGAACAGAAGATTTTGGCAAACTGGGAACCAGTGGAACTGAGATCCAGTGGAGAGTTATCTACGTGGAGCTGTTAAGCAACCCCGAGAAGGAAAAAGGTGAAAGTCTGGAGTTATTGAATAAACAGGTCAGTGACTTTATTTAAATGTTTTGAACTGTTTTTGTTCTACCCAGGGTTAGCTGAGTTACTAACAGTAAAAAAAAAGGTAGAGCTCGGTCACAGCTGGACCTTTTACCATCAGGTTTTGTTTTAATTTTTTTTTTTAAACTGACAACCATTTTAGTAAAATTGGAAAATTGTCTTGAAGCCTCCCATGTTGTGTACCCCTGTAAAAGTCTCAGAAACACTGCAATAAAGAAAGAAGAGAATGGAACCTTATCACAATGTATATATATATATATATATATATATATATATATGTATATATTACAGTTTTTCATAAAGCGCCAACATATGTCATAGCGCTGTAAAGGAGTTAAATAAAAAGAAATCAATAAATACAATATTAAACACATTGCAGAATGTTGAGGACCATGTCTTTGAGTTTAAAATATTACTTACATGGTGTGTTTTCAAAGCATCTTTATAAGATTGAGAACTCGCAGACTTACAAACTAAAGGGATAAATAAAACAAAAGGTGATGCAATAAATGGGAAAGATCAAGAGCTTGTCAAGTAATTGAAGAGAGAGTATTGGGTAAATTAATAATTACATTTGTAGGTGTTAAACCGGCAATATAAATGAACACAAATCATAGGTAGGTGAGTGGGTGTGGACAGGGTAGGTGGGAGGACAAGTTATATGGGTTTACATCCTGAAGAAAGGTGGTGGTGTAAAAAGCTCTAGGTATAGAGACAAAATAAAAAAGGGTAAATTGAAATGGGAAAGTGACAGTTGGAGAGTGAATCTGCAGAATGGATGGTATCATAATTAGGATTGTCTCCCAATTATTGATTATTTTTTTTGCCTTCCCTCTGGAAATCCAGCTAAATAAGAGAATTCTAACAAGTGAAACATAACGCGGTGTAGGATTAAGGATCTGGAAATGAAAGCTTGGCACGGCAGCCCAAACAACACCCTACTGTGTTGGTGCCATATGCAGAAAATATGGACTTGCTATGTGCTAAATCCAGTTCCATTGCAAAGGTATTCTGTTTTGTGTACATAGATAACATTATTTGTCTACAAATTAATACAACGTAATGAGTAACTTTTATTTTTGGCCATGTATCGTTACTATCATAGCCCTGTTGTAGGGTTATGGAATAGGTTAGAAGATCGTTACTATCATAGCCCTGTTGTAGGGTTATGGAATAGGTTAGAAGTTAATAATTAAGTGATAAAACATGTATTGTTTACTACTGCTTAGAGTAAAATGGCTTATGTTTATGTGGTGATGACAACATAATCAGCAAATTACATCTGTGCTTCCTGATACACAACTGGATCCACAATGGGGAGCTATACATTGATTTATCCTTAGTCCGGGCCCAGTGGCGGAGCTAGTTACAAGATGGCCCCGGTGCAAAATAATTTGTGGCCCCCCTTGCAACTCTAGTTCTATAAAAAAAAAGCCAAGAATATATGTTGATGATTAGATGACCCCTAGGGTGAATATTATTTGTCCCCTCCCCAACTAAATAAAGATTTTCCCTTTACTCCAGACGGCTGCCATTAGTAGAGGGCCCCCAACCTGCTGTGAGCCCCACTGCTTCGCAACAGCACTGGCTCCACCACTGTCTGGTCCTGAAGTCACCTGTGGTCTGGTTGATGGTCCTACTTCAAAACAGATGAAATTTGGTATTAATACTGTTTCCAAAAGTTATTAAATGTCATGGAAAAACCCTGAGCACCGGTGAATTAAATAAACGGTTCATCGCTCCGTGACACCTCTCTCCTCCTGTTGGGACTCAAGCAAAGACGATGCTGTTCCATGGAACTTGAGACACAGACTTATTCCTCATCAAGTTGAAGAGTGGAGGAGTGCAAAGGTTTATTTTGAAGTGGGCTGTTCGACGTGCTCGCGTGGGAGCCAGTCCACCAATGCTGGTTATTGTGAGAAGGAACCTTAGTCATGAAACGCTAAGGGTATTTGCCCTACGGTTTTAAAGTTAATTTAGAACTTAAGTGTATCAGTACCATTGTGGCCTAGTTTTGTGCCTTCTCTGTGCCAAAACAAAATCCCCCTTTGGCCTCCAACCACTATCAGCACTATTCAGCCCAAAAACATGATTAAATGACCTGCCCTTAATCAGGTTCCTTAATCAGCCCTCTGGGTGCGATGGTTAATCCCATGACAGGGTGAGCTGGTAGTGACACCACAAACTGAACCTTATTAAAAGTTCCCTTTTAAACTAGTTAACTCACTTAACATATTTGAATTTCCTGTCCACAGGTAGATAATCCCATCAGACAGGGTCTTATCAATATGTACAGTCCTGTTCAAACATCCTGTCTCTGGTGATGGATTTAGCAGATACTGGAATGGTAAACAGGGGAAAGGATCGAGGGAACATATCTGGGAGAGGTTTTCAGTGGTGACCAGCAGGCTCCAAGATGATCGGTACTGAGGGGTTAATTGTTTATTTAATCCAGGGAAAAAGTAACTGTGGAGGTATACCTTATATATAGTACCTGCTTATAATAGGTAGCGGTATTATGTTGTGTAGTGCATGATACAACTGAAATGTCTGTGGTATGCTGGCTTTACCACATGTTCTCCTAATGTACGTCACTGGTACCCCTAGGCATAGGTTTTTAGTAGATGCCAAACCCCGTCTGACCTCAAATCAATTCTGTAAGTTGTACGAGGCTTCCTGGCAACCCACATAGGAAGAGGCAAATACATCCCTGGATGCCTTCTCTAATTGGCTGCACTGAGCACAACAGGCAGGTGCCCCTACCATCGAAGCATCCTGGGCAGCTCTCTGATTTGCCTACTGATAAATATAACCAACTTTCCTAATGTTTACATATATTCCTATATTTTGACGCAGCCCATATGTCCTTGGTCATGGTTCGTTCCCTAACCAGGTAATTGTTTTGGATTCTGGTGCATTTTAATAAAGATTATAGAAAGCTCTCACAATTATATATCCATGTCCATAATTATATACTTCAGGATATTTAGGGACTCCTCCTGGCGGTTTATAGAAATGCACATAAGATAATATCTAAGGGCCTCATTCAATTGCGATTTGGTCAATTGAATAGGGCTCTATATAAGCACACAGCATATTTTATTTACAAAAGTTTTTAGTTAGTGAAGACCTTGCTTTTGGATAAAAGTTCACTAACTAAAAACTTTTGTAAAAATAATATGCTGTGTGTTTATATAGAGCCCTATTCAATTGACCAAATCACAATTGAATGAGGCCCTAAGAATGCAAATGTGTCCAACACAAACTGCAAACCTTTCAACAGCTGATACATATAATAAGTCACAGTGTGCTGAATAAGAGGATAACGTGAACTATAGCTCAATGTACATAAAGATCGCATTACCAACAAACGATAAGACTTTAATCTTAAACAATGTATACGTAAAGAAACAGCATAAACCTACAGCCTCCTATTACATGACTCGCCAGCCCAAGCTGCTTATATTATGTGACAGAATGAAGTATAAAGGAGAGAGGCCCTGGAAGGAACAGCAGTGCTAATTAGTACTAATTAGGAACATGTAGGCTGCACATGGCACGTCAGTGTCATAATGATGATAATAATCTGAGCATTGATCAAAAAAAATTGGAAAAACAAGAAAGACAAAATTCATAACTTTTTTTTTAGACATTCAAATGGAATCACTAATATTCTAATCAGTGTTGTTACTATATATATATATATATATACCAGTAAGAATATGCTCTGTAGGACTAGCTATTTTTATGCTCTTATTTAAAGGATTGTCATAACCATATTTTGATCTCCTGTGAGACCTTTCCCTAGACAAGTGCAACAAAGGTTAAAAACACTTGAATCAACACACTTTTTTATTTGCATGGTTTTAATGTAAGTAAATAATAAAAGTTTGTTGGGTAATAGGCAGGACTTCCCAAAGTGTTCCTCCGTTGCAAATTCCTGATCATATGGGGCCTCATTTAATTGCAATTTGGCCAAATGAATAGGGCTCTATATAAGCACATAGCATATTTTTTTACAGAAGTTTTTAGTTAGTGAAGACCTTGCTTTTGGATAGAAGTTCACTAACTAAAAACTTCTGTAAAAAAATATGCTATGTGCTTATATTGAGCCCTATTTAATTGGCAAAATGGCAATTGAATGAGGCCCATGGACTAGTTACAAATATAATTACATGGGGCCTCATTCAATTGCGATTTGGCCAATTGAATAGGCCTCTAAATAAGAACAGAGCATATTTTTTTTAAAGAAGTTTTTAGTTAGTGAAGACCTTGCTTTTGGATAGATGTTCACTAACTAAAAACTTATTTAAAAAAAATATGTTATGTGCTTATTTAGAGCCCTATTCAATTGGCCAAATCGCAATTGAATGAGGGCCATAGACTTTTAATCCATAAAGTTCCACCTTTTTAGATCTTGTGTATTAATTGTTAATTGATCTATAGATAGAGCTATACTAGCTATAGTGTATAATGAGGTAATTGTCTGGTCTTTAGAGATATAAACACACTTAAGTGCACACTCTTCTTCATACACTTATATACAGCACATCACACACTTGTAGCATTTAGGCATGGATTAAGATGGAAACAAGGGATTTGTAATGATATGCATTGATTTCCTTCAAGAGAGTGACATTTTTGAGGCTAATAAAATAGGATAGTTGGGACGGTTGCACGCATCAATGATATTAATCTATATCAGGCTCCACAATATGTAAAATTGTAGCCGATGATTTATCTCATTTAATATTTCCTTACAACTTAATGTATGTATTATATTATCACGTTCTGTCCCCTGTGCCATGTCAGAGGCAGCTTGGCACATGGAGCAGTCGGCTGATTCACTCCTTGTACCCAATCCGTATTCTTCATTGCTATGGAAACGGATCAAGGAAGAGCATCCATGAAATAGACGGCAGAACTGTTCACCTTCACCCAACATTGTGCTGAGCGGCGCACGCCGGCTGCTTTGGTTTCAGATGCAGCTTCATGAATCCCAGTGAGAGAAAAGAAATAGAAGCTGGAATTGTATAAAATCCTTTTAGTCTATAAAAAAATATACTTTCTAAATATATAGGAAATGTACCCGTGTCTAGCACCTCAGCTCAGAGTAAGCACCTTGAGTGCCGCTGACCACATCTGGAGGAGTTAGAGAAGCGGTTCTTTTCAGATGGACAATTTAATACTTGACCAGCGTCTTGGTGGATCACTTGATCACCTAATGATTTATCTGCCAATTTCTTGATAATTATAATGCACTAGTGATTGCCCGTCAAAAAATGACGGCAATAAGATTGTAAGGCAGGTAATGGTGTTTGGTTGAGACATTAATTTTGTTGGTGTTCCGAGATGCTTCAGCGCTCATTGCGAGCCTCACGCTGAGCACCTTCGGCGCTCATCACGTGGCTCCCAATGAGCGCCTTTGGAGCTGCTGTGTGTCAGTAATGTGTGCAGTGTGTAGTGTAAATAGGCTGCGTGCGTGAGGCAAATCCGTTAGGGTAGCTGTGTACTTCCGCATTGTGTAAGTTAGTGTTGTAAAATGGCGCCTAATGTGTGTTACGCGGCTGTAGCTGATTTTGCGTCCTTGTTCTTGGACCTCGTCCAGCTATTTAGGTAAATCCATATGTGTTTCGTGGTGTTTCGTGTGTTTAGGATCCTGTAGCCTCGTTTTCGTTTTTTTCAGCTGCCATTTTTTCTCTCGCTTAGGGGATTTTCGGGGGTCTAAACTCTTGTATTTCTACTTAAATGGAGGTGTAACTTAACTTTCAGAAGTCCTGGGTGACCCTCTTGCTGTGGGTAAGCTTTTTATGTGTTTGTTGTGTGTATTTATTGTGTTGTTAATGTTTTCATGTGCACGAGGTCTTAATGTTTATTTTTCTAAGTCCCGCGGCTCGTATTTGTGGATGCTAAGTCCGTAAATTTTGCGGTTGACGTGGGAGCTTCCACCTCCGCAAATGCATTCCCTCGCTAAAGTCCGCAGTAAGGCGATCCTTGCCAGCAAATGCGGCCCTTGCGAAGCGCTATGCGAGCCCGCAGCGCTATCAACAACCCGCTTGCTCACAACTATATATGTGATTGTGTCATCCTGGAATATATCATGTGCACTTACAAACCATATAGTTACTTCTATATTTTGCCATATCATGAGAGAACAGGATAGAGAGGACTCTGATGCTGGGAAAGAAGACACACAAAGAAGGGGACAGCAGAGGCGGGAGATGTATCAATGAGGTCATTGAAGCAATGAACATGAGACTGAGGGAGATTTGAGGGGCAGTGGTTGACATGTGCCTGGTGTGCTGCAGTCCATATGGTCATGGAGAGATGAACGTGACTAAACAACTAAACCAAAAAATACAGCTTTTTATGCCTTTTTAGTCATTTTCATAACATTGTTTCGTAATTTATTTAAAAATCTGCATTATATGGTGGACCCACCTGAGTAAAGCTCACCCATGAATGGTGGTCCAAGAACCAAATCTGTGGGTTAGGTGTTGCTTTCTATGCCATAACCTCATGACTTGCTTCTTTGATATGGATACACTTTTATATATGGGTGTAATTAGCTGTATTGCTAACTATAATATAGATCTGGAAGATGTTCTAAGTCTTATTTCTTACTTCATCACAGATTTTCTTAGCAAGCTTAATTTGTCTTCATCAAAGTATACAAATAGTAATAAAGTTTGTGCAAAAAGGTCTTGCCTTGAACTATATTATACTACTGTTGATGATGATTGATGCTTCCTTACCAACAGGTTAAAGATGATCCTATCAGTGAAGCCAAGAACAAACTCTATGCACAAAGGGGTTAATAAATTCCAGTAAGAAACATGTAGGGGAAAAAAAATAGCAGCAAAAGAAGAGAACACAAAAAGCCAAGTAACTAAACTAGGAGGTGCCCAGATCCCCCTGGAATACCATCCCATCTTTCATTGACCTATCATACTATCTCATGCAGCTGTGTATCTTTGTGGGTACCGTACCAAAAACAAGTAATCTTTTCCCAGATTGTTAGTTCTTCTGGCAAGGGGAGCTCCCTTCATGTCCGAAGCTGTCATTAAGGCTCCAAGACTCTCATTCAACACTAGAAGTTTGAATGACTTTTCTCAACTTATCTTGGAAAGAAACTTCCCCAGAAGATGAAGCGTTTAGTGTGTTATTTTTCTCCATAATAAATTAAATCAGGGCTACACCCATGAACTTAGGTCTGAGTCCAGATGTTGCTACAGCCAAAATGTTCCAGGATGACATGTGGGTGCAGTTACTTTCTCATTAGAGCGCAAGAACGTTGCAAAGCAGGAGCAGAAATCAAGAAGAAGGCAGTACTCTACCAAGGAGTTTACATATAGCAACACCTTAAAGCAGCAACTAGTGTAAGGTATTTAAGCATGCTTGGGATACACCTATGGCTCTACTTACAAGATCTTACATAGACAGAATTTATAGTTTAGATGGTTCTCTTCTCCTTTACTAACTGACATTGTTAGTCCAACCATACTTCCTCCAACTTCTCCAAGTGATGGACATCAATCATAGGAGCTACTTTATTGTCACAATACTATTTTTATCTTCACCTACAGAGCTTCTTTTTACTCTATGCAATTCATGCTTTGGGTGTAGCAGTCCAACGGTGGCAGACGCCATCTTCATTTATTGCATTGTTAATGGCTACAGCTTGCACTGGGAAATTCACTTCTTAACTTTTTAAAAACCCATTGCCTGTTTTACAACATGGCACCCACTCAGGAACAGGTGCCATTGTGGACTGATTGTGCCCATAAGGACAGTCCAGCTGTCAATTCCTAACCACATCTACTCTGTACAAGAATGCCACCACTCCAGAGACATGTGTCCAGTCTGTGAGGTGCACGTGTATCCATCCACAAAGAGGGAAAGATTAAGAGATCCATGTTTAGATAACTTATAGACATTACACAAAAAATATGAATGACTTAAACCAAAATATTTGGATAATAAGATCAGAATTAAAGAGATAGTAATCTCAAAGTTTAGTTTCCAGAGCATAAGTCGGGGTTCTGTGGGTATTACTAACCTCATCATCCTACAACTATATGGTAAAACCAGTGGACGAGATTCACTTATGTCTGCAAAGGTTGCAGCAATGCCTGTTTTGTATGGGGAAGTGAGCTTCTCTGCATACCATGCAGGATACTATTCACTAGAAATTAAAGATTTGGAGCTGTTACATTTCAATATATATGACCCATAGAATAAGATAGGAATGGAGAAGTATCCAACCCTCTAGTATATATGGCACAGGGAACTAAAGTGACAAAGGACTTTCTATAATATATTAAAACATATATTTAAAGATATATATATACTTTTCCTGGGTTTCAAATGTTTGGTGAGAAACAGGCAGGGATTATCAGAAAAATATGTGTTTTATAGAAAAGTTCAGTGTACTTACAAAGTTATAGGCAGGAGAGTAAAATCCAGCTTTACACACCCACAGGGAGCTTACATAACCAAGTACACACATGAAAGACTGCCAGATACAGAGTTTGACCTTTCTGGTAGATACCATAGGAGGTAATTGCTGCAGGATGGAATCACATGGTTGTGTGGTGTCTGAGCTCACAGCTGAATCAGACCACAAGGATAGTGAGAGACTACACATCCCAGGCTGCTTTGCAACACAGGAACTCCAGAGTTTGATACAAATTTATCAGCTAACCTCTGCTTTCTCCTTACTTACCAAAATAAATCTTGAATTGTATGCTAATCTTAGCAGGGATTTTCAGGTGTGTCAACTAACAAAAGCTGCAGTTTGCAAACTGAAGGGATTTAGCAAACACCAGGGTGAGTTTGTAAAAAAATGTTTTGGCATACATTACTGATTATCCGCTGTCATATGCTTCACAATCCAGGAAGCTTAGCTATGTCTTTAAAGCTTTTTGTATTACATGGGTTTAATGTATGTTTTGCTGCTAAGTAAATACAGTTTGCTTTATGAACAGTCAATGTGACTTTCCTCCAGCTCTGCTCAACTGACCAAGTCATAAAATAGGAGGAGCAAACACTTTCTGCAGATGTTTTTTTGTGGTCCTTTAAAGGAAACTGAAAACATGTGACACACATGGACCCATGTTGCATATATATGTGACATAGTATTAGCAAAATGAAAGAGGTAATAGCTACAATGGCTGCACCCATGGTGGAAAATAGAAAGCCTAAATCATGAGCAAAACATATGTTACAAAGTCGAACACTGATTAATCTGGCATTTTTTTCGGAGACATAGTATTAGTTTTCTAAATGTCAGATCAGTGATTTATCATGCAAAAAAACAAAACAAATGTAGTCAGTTTAAACAGGCTATTATAGAAGCATTATTGAAAATGTGAGAATTTTACTTCTTTCTTGCAGACTAAAAAAATCAATTAAGTCTTTGGAAAAAATGCTGTATTTTCCACTTTCCTATATTTAATGCAGATGCAAGCACTGCAGATAATGGTTTGCTGTATTAAACCGCCATTAATCATTTAATCCATCTTCATTGCAGAATTCCTCAGTATTACAGCTCTCAGACAGAGAAAAAAATAATGCACAAAAATGTGTATGCAATAAAATCACTATTTGGGTAAGAAAAGCCTTTCTGCTGTCAGTGGAAAGAAAGGATCATAATCACTGGGGAGTGATGAATCTGCAGGAAAAACAAAGACAGGAATTTGGGAAAATATGACAGAGTCTTAGATCCTATTGTGCTGCTGTGCAATGTACGGAGCTCAAATGTTATTTTAATATCAAATATCTGCTTTTATTCACTTTATAAATATTCACCATAAAAATCACATCACCTATTGCTGTGGGCAAAGAAAACCTAGAAAGAAATATTATCCATGCTCTGTCATCAGGTATTCAATAGGTGATAGAAAAAAAGCAAAGACACAACAAGCTGGTTACAAACTAACTATTGGGGTGTTTATGATTGTTTTGCTCCATCCAGGTTTAGCTTCCAGTATCTCTGTATCCAGTATCTCTGTATCTCTTTTGCCGCTACGTTTCCATCTTGTAAATGTCATCTGCCATTTTCATTGCTTAGCCCCTCTACCAATCTGACTAAAAGTCATAAATAGGTAGGACAATGTTTTGTGAAACTGCACATCAGAATCAGGGTTTTCAGTTAATGTTGCAAGCTGCTTGTTTCTAGGCATCTGAGGGAAAAAGGGAGGTGTTAAATTCCAGAAAATCCAATGATATACCAAAATCTCATCCCCTCTCCCACATCTTACTCCACTGATAGATAAGATAAACATACCCTAAGATTCCAAGCTTAATGAAGTGTTGAAAAGAGACAAGATGGGACCTTCTATATGTAAACACTTTTAGATAAAAGCATAGTTTTAAATGATAATACCTTACACAGCTACTAATGTAGTTAGTTTGCACAAATGGTCATTTTTCTTGAACTACAGTGGTCCTTTAAAGGGGCACAGCAGAGGTTCCAGTAAGGGTAGGATAGTACAGATAAAGGCAGCATTGAGTTTATAACATCGTGTCTGTCACTCAATTTAAGAGCTCTTCCCACCAGAGTAATCTTGTGTGTAATTAACCTTATTACTGATGCATGGTCCCCTAATTAGTAGGTTCCAGTCTTGATTTTTACCTGCAAAAAAACAAAACAATCCAGTAATGAGGTAATTAGATAATGAAAACAAGACCACTCTGGTGGGAGGATCCCTTGAGCTGAGTGATAGATAACATTGTGCAAATTAACTGCTTTTCCTGTTACTTATTTACATTTTTAACAAATTCCAATTGCAACTATTCTCCTTATTATTGGTCCAGGGGTATGTTTCTGGCTAGGCCACTAAGGACCAGGCCTAGGGCAGCATAAAGGTGTGTGCATATGCGTGCCAATGTCTAAATGCAGTGACACCTACTATACAAAACACACAAAGCTTTATTATTTTATATGCAAGTGTTTGGCAATCTTATGAATGGAATAATGCAAATGGAGAAAAGAAGTAGTAACTGGGGCACAGGAGATGCACAAATCTAAATGGGCCTAGCGTAGCATAAAACATTAATATGGCTCTGTATATAGTGCAATAGGTTTTAACATTACCTGAGAAAGAAGAAAGACAGCGATGAAAGGTTACAAATCCCTAACACAAAAAGAATGTTCTAGAATATAGAATATAAGATCAAGGTGGGATCCATTTGATCACTGGGACACTCACCAACTGTACTAATGTGGTGAGAATGAAAACATCCCACCCACTGAGATCCTTTTGACTTGTGGTAAATGTATCCGACCCTGACAAATCAAACACAATCACATATATAGTTGTCATAACTGCGGGTTGTCCAAAGATGTTGCTAACCTCGTTTTCGTTTTTTTAGGTGGCCATTTTTTCTCTTGCTTAAGTGATTTTCGGGTGTCTAAACTCTTCAATTTGGACTTAAATGGAGGTGTAACTTCACTTGCTCCCTCTTGCTGTGGGTAAGCTTTTTATGTGTTTGTTGAGTGTATTTATTGTGTTTTGAAGTTTGCGCGGGTCGGCCGTTAAAGTCATAAATCTTGCGAGGTCCGCAGTTGTTGGCATGGAGCGCCAAAGGCGCTCCATGCCAGCAACTGCAGACCTCACAACATTTACGGACTTACGACACAGAAATACAAGACGCTGGACTTACAAAAAAAAACATTACGACCTCGCAAAATGACGACTTTAACGGCCGACCTGCGCGAACCTCAAAACATTCAAAACACAATAAATACACACAACAAACACATAAAAAGATTACCCACAGCAAGAGGGGGCACCCACTCTGCAACTGAAGTTACACCTCAATTTAAGTCCAAACTGAAGAGTTTAGAGACCCGAAAATCACCTAAGCGAGAGAAAAAATGGCAGCCGAAAAAAACGAAAACGAGGCTACAGGACCCTAAACAAGCAAAACACCACCAAGCACATATGGATTTTCAGAAAAAGCCGGACGAGGTGCAAGAACAAGGACGCAATATCAGCCATACATTCTGCGCCATTTTACAACACTAACTTACAGAATACGGAAGTACACAGCTACCCTAACAGATTTTCCTTAAGCACGCAGCCTATTTACACTACACACTGCACACATTGCTCACACTTACACAGCAGCTCCACAGCACTAATGCTGCAGCAACATGAAAACAGATTGCCAGCTCTTCAGCACAATACTTCCTGAATATATTACTTCAAAATAGGTAAAGTATATTCCTTTATTAATGTATTATTTAGTTCATTATCATACACCAAACAGCATTAGCTCGCTTACAATTTGATTCCCGTCATTTTTTGACAGGCAATATTCTAGTGTAATAATAATCATATAAGAAAGTTTATTACACTTTGGCTGTTCAATCATAGAATAAATCGTCTCAGCAGGACGCCATTACGCTTGGCACAATTTTTGTTCAAGGTTGAAGTCAGTACTGCGTGGCAAGACCCCATATTTATAGCAAAGCATAAACAGGAAGTTATAGTGATGATTATTGCACAATGTTGGTTAAATAAACAGACCTCAAGTGCCATTACAGGGTGTGACATTTGACAAGGCACTTTCTATGATACAAACTCACACCAAAATACCCTCCGGGCTACCTATAAAGTTGTATGAACTGTAGGGATCAAGGAAAAGGATTTGTCACTGTATCTGAGTCAGAGGTAGGAGTCCCAACAAGGGGTTGTGGTTTGGATGTAAATATTTGTTGTTGATTACCATCCACAAAACCAAAATAAATTGTTTATTTTATTTTAAAACGGAATATTAGACATGTTTATTGATTAGGTCTCCGGGAAACTTTAATGGTAGCCTGAATTCCATGCATGCCTCTGTACAATAATTCTATAAATGACTTGTTTGGAGCAGGATCCACATCCAACAGGTATTTGTGTGCAGGTTGATGTGGAAAATGGAGTCCACTATATATTTGGTCCACGCAGATCCTGATGTTCTGTTCACTTAATGGAGATGGATAGATGAGGTCATTGAAGAAATGGTCATGACCTTGAGGGGCAGTGGCAGACAGATGTGCTTGGTGTGCTGGGCCAGAGCACAGGTCCCTATTGTAGTAGGCTAATAAACAGGTTAAATAACCTGTAGCAGTGGGAGGGGCCGTATAGTTCTCCCAAATCAATGAAATAACACTCACCCCTAAGCACTCATCAATCATCCACCCACCTCTCCCTTCTCTCTTATCTACTATTACTATCCCTCTAATCTGGCTAGGACGATGTAGCTACACATGCCACACCTCAAGCTACGTCAGTTAAGAGACTAAGGCCCCAACTACAATAAAGAACCATTGATAAGTTGTTAAAAATGTAATTTAGTAACATAAAAAAAAATCAATGAATTTGCAACATTTTATCTTTCACTCAGCTCAAGAGATCCTGCCACCAGAGTGTTCTTGTTTTCATTATCAAATTACCTAATTACTGGATTGTGTGTTGCTGACTTTGATGGTCAAAATAGAGGCCGTCTGTTCACAGATTAACTGAGAAGTTGCCTGCAAAAGGAACCTACTAATCAAGAAGCCATGCATCTATAATTAGAAAGCAAGAACACTGGTAGGAGGATCTCTTGAGTTGAGTGACAGCTAAAATGTAATAAACTCAATGCTGATGTTTCTGTTCTATCCTATTGTTTTTATTTTTAAAATGCATACTGCCCATGTAGGCAGCATGTGAAAGAGTGAGAACTGAGCATGCTATAAAAAAATCAAAACACTTAAAGGTATACATAAGTTTCCTGGGTTTCAAATGTTTCCTAAAAAACAGCCACTGATTAGAAGAAAAATATGTATTATATTGAAAAGTTGAATGTACTTATATGCTGGGCTGCATAGCATCTGGATACATTTTGTGACCTCCAGAGGAAGTGCTGCCAGTCACATGGTTGGTGGGGTCACAGCTGAAATTTTCCACAAGGAGACAGGGACAGAGAGAAATAAACACCAGCAGCAGTGATGCAGGAGAAATACAATATGCAGGTGTAATCTAGTGTGAATATGCTGCACCGATTAGCACATGTTAGAAAGTATTATGTATTTTCATAAAGGAGTCTGACTACATATCCCAGGCTGCTTTGCAGCAGAGACAACAACCCCAATGTTTTCAGCCTCTGCTTCCTCTTGATTGTCCAAAACATTTTTTGAAATGAATGCTAATTTAGCCTGGGTTTGGAAAGGGTGTTAACCCTGATTTTAAACTGTAAGAAATTACAAGACATTTTGCTTACTTCAAGGTGTTTAAATGTTTATTTTGTTGTTTTTTTTTCATGCAAAAAAATGTTGCCATACACTATTGATTCTCCTGTATCTGGTATGCCTTTAAACGTAGTTATATTTAAAAAGTTTCATCTTTATTCTGTGTGACTCCATTTGCAGCTCTGATCAGGCAGTACCTTCCTCCTTGGCTGCGTTGTTACTCTAGGGGGCTTCCATGTAAATAATGGGTGTGTTATTTTTTTATATATGGAGCTGCTTCTGGGCTAACACCCCCTCCATAATTTATATAGAAGCCTTTTGGTTACTCAGTCACAAAGGAGGACGTGTAGTGTTTGATCATAGCTATAAATGGTGTCATTGGTTTCAAAATAAGAAAGTATAGTTTTTTTATAATATCCTCAATTCTTAATCTTTGGCAAACTCCCTACACAAGCAATATGCCTTTAAAAAGAAACAATTTTGTACAGTGGTCCTTTAAGTGGTGAAATCAATTCAATCAAACTCAACATGTCTAAAACTGAACTCCTAATCTTCCCTCTCTCTTCCACAGCGTCAATTCCTCACATCTCTCTCACTGTCAACAATGACATCATCACCCCCTCCTCCTAAGCCTGTTGTCTTGGAGTTCTACTGGACCCCGCTCTGTCTTTCATCCCTCACATACAATCACTAACTACATCTTGTCTTCTCCATCTAAAAAACATCTCCAGAATTCGTCACTATCTTACACAAGACACAACTAAAATCTTTATACACTCTCTCATCATCTCTCGACTAGACTACTGCAACTCGCTTCTTGTTGGCCTACCTACCACCCAACTGTCTCCACTTCAATCCATTATGAATGCCTCTGCTAGACTCATCTTCCGTACACAACGTTCAGTGTCGGCATCACCTCTCTGTCAATCACTCCACTGGCTTCCCGTAGCCTCAAGAATAACATTTCAAATCATGACCCTAACTTACAAAGCCCTCAACAATAACGCTCCCCCATAAATTTCTGCTCTCATCTCTAAATACTTCCCCACCCGCCCTCTTTGTTCTGCTAATGACCTTCTTCTTTCTACAACTCTTGTCACCTCCTCTCACTCCCGCCTCCAGGACTTTTCTTGTGCTGCCCTAGTCTCTGGAACTCCTTGCCTCGCTCCACCAGATTATCCCCTTGCCTCAAAACATTTAAAACCTCACTGAAAACGCATCTCTTCAAAGAAGCGTATCACCTTCCACCCTAACACACTTATCACATCTCTCTCCCTCTTTTACCACTCACTATCCCTTAGATTGTAAGTCTGCGAGTTTCTATCCTAAGTACTTTGGGAATTCACCATGGACATTGGATTCCTAGCTCAAAGACAGGGCCCTCCTTCCTTTGCTAAATGTTAATCTGTATTTATCACTGTCTGAACCTAATTTATGTACAGCGCTACGGAATATGTCGGCGCGTTATAAATAAACTATAATAATAATAATAATAACCACAGCAGTTTGGGATTGAAGAAGCCTCCTTGATTCCTCCCCATTGTATGATAGTGTATAAAATAAACAATTAACAGACCTGATAAATAACTACTGTGGGTTTGGTGTTACAATCTTGTGACAGGGGGTTTCTTTAGGACCAAGCTCCATTTAGAGGACCATCACAAACTCTGTTACTTCAACTTAGAGGACAAATACATAGACAATTTTTTTGTGCTAGACACAAAGGATCCAGTAAACATCAGTCATCCTTGGAAACCTACAAGGCCCTAACAATGAGGCCAATCTATGAAAATATTGGTTATATATTGATAAAAATGTTGTTATCTGAAAGTTCAGATAAAGAACCTGATACTCTTAGAAAACCTTCCCATAGTGGTCTACACCAAATACATGTGAGTGGGAGCCAAATAAAATCTCAGGGGGGGTGGGGTATTGCATATAGTATAAAAATACCACACAACTGCTTTTCACACACAATGAAAAATCTGTGGTTGGATTTGTCCTCCTTGCCCCCTCCCCCCTTCCCCCAGTTCCTACACCCATGGCCAAATATCTTCTTCTCTGGACTACTGCAATTTAGTCTATGTTGGAATTCCAATGGAAGAGGTTGCTATGGTTGTTTCAGCTGATCCAGCAAATCACTCTCATTCCTCCTGTAAAGAAATGTTTAATGTCCTCACTAGTGATGTCCCGAACAGTTTGCTGGAGAACTATTCGCGGCGATTTACGCATGTTCGCGTCCGCCACGAACGGCGAACACATGCGCTTTTCGGTTAGCCCCCTATACTTTATCATAGAGGAAACTTTGAATATCATTTATTTTATTTTATAATTTTTTTTGTGTAATCTATGCCTGCCTGCCAGCGTGTGTGTGTGACAGGCTAACACCTAAGAGCTTATATTGTGCTTATTTTCACTACTCATACCTGGTGGTGTAACATACATTGAAAACAACCATTTTTTTCCTGTAATCTAATCTCAGTTGCCTGCCTGTGTCAGGCTCACAGCTTATATTGTGCTCAGTGACATAAAACAACACTTTTTTGACTGTAATAGATTGAATAGCAATTGCCTGCCTACAGGCGTGTGTGTGAAGCCTATTGCATCTACTCTGCCAACATTTGCCAGTGCACAGTGACACTCATATCTGGTGGCACCTTAGATTGCACGCGCAGTGCCCCAAATTTGAAGTGGGAGGACCGACCAAGCATCTTTTTCCATCTCCCTCTTCCAAAAATCCATGCCATATACACGTCCCCTGATAGTGGACGAAACAGGGATTAAACCGATAGGAATAGTACTACTTAACAGTACACACCTTATAATAACGCAGACAGAGGCAACGCTTATAATCTTCCATGCTGTGCAGTGGAAGCCCCCAGACTCTGACCTGTGTATAATCTTCCATGCTGTGCAGCGGGAGCCACCAGACTCTGACCTGTGTATAATCTTCCATGCTGTGCAGTGAAAGCCCCCAGACTCTGACCTGTGTATAATCTTCCATGCTGGGCAGTGGAAGCCCCCAGACTCTGACCTGTGTATAATCTTCCATGCTGGGCAGTGGAAGCCCCCAGACTCTGGGAGTCTGAAGAAGAGGAGTCAGAGGAGGAAGGTGGCTTTGAGGAGGTGGAAGACCAAACACAGCAGGCGTCCCAGGAGGCTTGTTGTCACCTTTCGGGGACCCTTGGTGGCTGGGTGCAGGAAGAGACCTTCAATGACATCAGTGAGGACAAGGGACAGGACATGGCTAGCTTGGTATCCAACCTTGTGCAAATGGGGAGTTTGCGGTTGTGCAAAGGGACTGTTTGCTGTTGTTTGCGGTGCGTTAAACGGGGAGTTTGGTCTGTCACTGTGAAGCGGGTGTAACCCTTACACTACCTGATCGATACAACATCATACCTGATGTTTTAAAGCATGTTATTCCAAACAATTTAGGAATGTTAGGTGATTTATACCCTTTATGGCTTAAAACCAGACTCTGCGTCAACTATGTAATTTTCCGTGGGAGTTTTGCCATGGATCCCCCTCCGGCATGCCACAGTCCAGGTGTTAGTCCCCTTGAAACAACTTTCCCATCACTATTGTGGCCAGAAAGAGTCTCTGTGGGTTTTGAAATTCGCCTGCCCATTGAAGTCTATGGCGGTTCGCCGGGTTCGCCCGTTTGATGTTCGCGACATCACTAGTCCTCACCCTGTCTATTGTTACATTTGTTTATGTCACATCTGGTGTACTGCTATACAGAACTGTATATGATGGTCGTCCCAGCTACAGGACAGAATACCCACATCCTCCATTGCCATCAACAAAGTTCTACAAGAGACGTGGAGGATCGGACCTTTCAACTGAATTAGGATAGCTCCACTCCAGAATTGCCAAAGAGCACTTTTGCAAGATGTCAGCTAAAGAGCCAGAATGCCTTAAACGCACACACCATCAGTGGTGGAGCTAGATAATGGAAGACCCGGTGCAAAAAAACTATTTGACCATCCCCCAAATGGGGATTGTAAAATGTTTTTGTGCTGTCCTCCCAGGTACCAACTCACTTAATTCCTCTCTCCAAACCCCTTCCCATAATGTACCCCACCCTAAGACCCCTTCCAATAACTGCACTTCTTTCCAAGAACCCCCTCTCAACACCCTTAGCATCCAGTCCATTGCAGCAGCATCTCCTCTCAGCATCCATCCCCACACATCACCCAACCCGCTCAGAACCAACCTCACAAAACCCATCCCACTGAACTTTGCTGTCATCCAGCCCTCTCTCTTACCTCTCACAGATCTGCAATATGAGGACTCTTCCACAATTGAGAATGACTCAGTCCCTTTTCTGTTGTTGTTCAGTTGTGTCTATCTCTCCTTAATCATATGGACCCCAGCACGCTGTCAGCCACTGCCCCTCTGAGTTCCATCAAGCTGATGTTCATTGCTTCAATCACCTCATCTCTGCATCTGCCGTCCCCTTCTTTGCGAGCCTCCAATCTTTCCCTGCATCATAGTCTTCTTTAGGAAATCCTGTCTTCTCGTCATATGGCCAAAATATTTGAGCTTCATGATCAAAGCTTCCAGTAAACAGTTTGTCTTAATTTCCTGTAATATTGATTAATTTGATCTTCTTGCAGTCCAAGGATCTATAAGCAGTTTTTTTCCAATACCACAATTCAAAGGCATCAATTCAATGGGGCTCGGCCTTCTTTATGGTCCAGCTCTCACATCCCATATGTTACTACTGTGAATACCCTTTTTCTGAGGGAGCCATAATTATAATAATGGTAGCACTGTATTCATATAATAAATGTATAGAGATATAGAATGTAGTTCTTGATAGGCAGGTAGGTACATTCATTCATAAATAGACAGATACCAAATCATTGTGTCATATATTTTGTATTTTTTTTATTTTATATTCCCACCAGTTTATACCAGTCCGCTTCAACAAAATATAAAAAAGGAACCTCCGACAGATGCGGCTCCACCTCGATGTAAGAGGTCACAATTATGATATTCCAAATAAATAGGAAAACAAATCATAGGTTTCCATCAGTATGTGGATAAACTTTGCTCCAAGCCAAACAACTGGGACATTATTTTGTTTTTCTGAGTCCAGTTTTACGTGATGGGGAGCGGATATGGGCTGACACACAGATCTGTCTTCCTTCAAACAGGAAGGAGCTGCAGGTTTTTCTTTCCACTGGGAAAAAACGATGGTTCCCATAGGTCCGGAAACGCAGTGATAGTGAAGGTCGAACAGTCAGGGGGCAGATAAATTAATTCCAAGGCCTTGTGTCCTCCAACGCAAAATGAACAACAATGGGTTAAAGTGGTTTTAGGACTTGTTTTAGTAAATTCACTTATCTGTCCTCCTGTATTATGTCCATAAGAGGTTGTTTAAAAGTCATATTACTAGAGAGAGTTCACTAAATGATATCACTTACTACTTATTTACTCCTCACAGTCTACATTGATTCTGTGATACTGTGATACTGACTGATCCACATGTGGTAGGGCTCTCCTGGATGACGTGTGCCTGGGGATCTTGGCTAGGAACAGACCACCACCTACATCAGAAATTAGCAAAGGAAGATCCTGCAGAGCTGCATTTCCATAATATCAGAAGCTTATTTTAACCCTTACAGTATTCATCTTGTTCCTTAAAGGGACGCAGCAAATGTCCCAGTTACTGCAGAAATGAATAACTGTATTAGAATTGGTTAAACATTTTTCATGGTAGTGTTAAAAAACTGAACCTGAAAGTTAGGTATTAGAAACACAAATAAGTAATTAGACTCTTAGCTTTCATGTATTAAGCTCTGTATTCATACAGATTTACCAACTGAACATGAACTTCCTACTTATCAACCCCCACTATGAGAGATAAATAATCACTTTAGATAAAGATAGTAACAAGGAGAGAGTATCTTACCTATCTTTCCAACACAATTATCTAACACTTCCACTAAAAATGTTTGTTAACTACCATAATTATATTTATTTATATGTTATTTGTATGTTTAGATGTATCTTCTGCAATAAGTGGGACATTTGCAGTGTCCCTTTAAATGGATGTTAAACACATGTGCGTCCCATGCTCCTTTAATATCAAATGATCTGATAGATGAGTAATGAGAATAACTGCACTCATAAGACAGGGTTAACTGAGCGAAATCTCTCTCTGAGGACACCCTGAAGCAGTTTATATCTCTAATTTTAGCGCTGAGTCAGGCTGGCAAAGGATTGGCCACAGCAGGGGGTGCACAAACCTTCTTGTCTGTATCTGCAACTTGCCAGTGCATGCTAACGTCTGGAAGGAAACGCTTCCCATCATGATCACAAGTGACCTGATTCTTAGTGGATCCCTACAATACCCTGACAAAAGGAGCTGGTTGTTTTAATATTGAGATTTTCATTATGATTTATAAAAAAAAAAAATTGTTGTTGTTTAGTTGTTCGGTAGTGTCCGACACTCTGTGACCTCATGGACCGCAGCATGCCAGGTACATCAGCCACTGCCTCTCTGAGCTACATCAGGCTCATGTTCATTGCTTCAATAACCTCATCTATCCATCTCTGCCTCCACCCTCTTCTTGTGCCTTCAATTTTTCACAGCATCAGAGTCTTCTCTAGGGAATCCTGTCTTCTCATAAAATGGACAAAATATTTGAGCTTTAGCCTCATGATCAAACCTTCCAGTGAACAGTTTGGCTTTATTTCCTGTAGTATTCATTGATTGGATTTTCTTGCAGTCCAAGGGACTCTAATACGTTTTTTCCAAACACTACAATTCAAAGGCATCAATTCTACAGCGCTCAGCCTTCTTTATGGTCCAGCTCTCACATCTGTATGTTACTACTGGGAATACCATAGTTCTAAATATGCAGACCTTTGTTGATAATTTAATTTCTTTGCTTTTTACTAGCTTGTCCAAGCTTGCCATAGCTTTCCCCCCCCCCCCCCCCCAGAAGCAAATTACTTTTAATTTAATTTCTGAAGTCACCATCTGAAGAGACCTTGGATCCCAGGAATATAAATCTGTCACTGCCTCTACTTCTTCCCCGTCTGTTTGCCAGGAAGTGAGATTGCCATTTGCCATGATCTTTTTCTTTTTAACGTTGAGCAGCAGGTCAGCTTTTGCACTCTCTTCTTTTACTCTCATCAATAAGTCCTTCAGCCAGCAGAGCAGCATCATGCGAGTCTCTGAGGTTGTAGATATTTCTTCCAGCATTCTTAATTCCGTCTTTGGATTCATCCAGTCCAGCCTTACGCATGAAATACTCTGTGTATAAGTTAAATAAATTAAGTGACAGTATACAACCTTATCGCACACCTTTCCCAATCTTGAACCATTCAGTTGTTCCATGTTCGGTTCTGACCGTAGCTTCTTGGTCTACATACAGATTCTTCAGGAGGAGGATGAGGTGATCTGGTACTCCCATCTCTTTAGGAACTTGCCACATTTTGTTGTGATCCACACAGTCAAAGGCTTTAGAATTGTTAATCTGGGATTCCATAACCTCCTGCAGCCCTATTATCAGCAAGGTTTTCTAGGGTCCATCTCACTTCACTCTCCAAGATGTCTGACTCTAACTCATTGGACAAACTATTGAGGTCATCACTGTTGTTAAGATTATTTCTGTATAGAACATCTGTGTTTTCCTGCCATCTCTTCTTTCAAAACCTCACCAGACAGCCAGTTTGTCTTCTTAATTTTCTTTATTTTGGGGATATTCTTTGTTGCTGTTTCCTGGATAATGTTGAAAACTTTGGTCCAAAGTTCTTCAGGCATTCTATCTTCCATGTTAAGTCCCTTAACTCTGTTCTTAAACTCCACTGCATATTCATAAATTATATATTTTTGTTGTATCTACTTGGTCTGATGATTTTCCCTCTTTTCTTCTGGCAATAAGAGGCTCATGGTCTAAGACGCAGTCAACTCGAAGTATTGTTTTTGCTCCTCCATCTTTGACTACAAATATAGTCAATCTGATGTCTATGTTGTCGATCTGGTGAAGTCCATGTGTAGAGTAGTCTCAGAGGCTGTTGGAAGAGGGTGTTTGCTGTGACCAGATAATTATCTTGACAGAATTCTTCTAATCCCTGGCCTGCTTCATTTTGTACTCCAAGGCCAAACCTGCCAGTTATTCCAGGTATCTTTTGTTTCCATACTTACAATTTTCAATGATGAGAGTAACATATTTTCTTGGGGTTATACCTATGATAAGCTGAATATATTTGCAGAACTGGACATCTTCAACCTCTTTAGCATCCATGGTTGGAGCATAGACTTGGATCACTGCGATGTTAAATGGCTTACCTTGAATTCAAATTGAAATAATTCTGTAATTTATTGGATTGTAACTGAGCACTGCTTTGGCCACCCTTTGTTTGACTATGAGGGCTAATCCATTTCTTCTGCAGGATTCTTGACCACAGTAGAAGATCTGGTGGTTGTCTGATGTGAAATGGCCCATTCCAGTCCATTTGAGTTCATTAATTCCCAGGATATCAACATTTAAACTTGTCCTCTCATGTTTGACTATGTAAACATTTGCCTTGATTCATAGTTCTAACATTTAAGCTTTCTATGCTAAATTGTTCTTTCCAGCAGGGGATTTTCCTTTCCACTCCAGATACATCCACAGCTGGGTTTCCTCTCGGCCTTGGTTTGAATTCCCTGTCTAACTGACCAGCGCCAATGAGTTAAATAGCTGTACAGCTTGGATTAATATAGCCCAATCAGAATAGTCCTGTGTATGTGGGGACAGAGATGATGTCACAAAAGGGTCACCCCTCTACTGGGGGTTGGTCTATGTTACCTGAGCTGAAAGCCAGCAGCTCTCTAGAACAAAGCAAAGGCATGAATGGAAACTGGTTGAGACCAGTTACATGCTATGGGTGGCATTTTGGGTCCAGTGTGTGTGTGTTTGTGTCGTTCAGTCCTGTACGACTCTCCGTGACCTCAAGGACTGTAACACTGGTGGCTAAATATTGCCATTAGGCTATGAATAATATAGGTAGGAACAGGTTATTGCAATAGCAGTAAAACACACAATATTCTTTATAATTTACACATAAAAAAACATGTCAAAGTCCTTAAAACAAGTCTCATGTCCATTGAAATAGCCTTTGATAGTTGCAACCCCATGTGTTAGGGTCTCAAATAACAGAGTTGCTTGTTGGGTTAAGGGGAGTCCCATCCTGGCCCCAAAATCAGTCATGACACTGCCCATCTTTGGTGACCCTACATGGTGTAGATCGCAGCTTCATAGAAGATTGTTGAGGTTAGCAAGCCTCACTTAAGATGCTCCAATATCAGTGAGTTTAGGGTCAGCACAAATGACAATTCATGTAATATTTGCTCTAATCTTATAATGGTGAATCTATTTAAGACCCATCTATGGAGCCTCTCACATCAGGGAAAAACAGGACCAATATGGTGAAAATAGGTAAAATAGCAGCAACAATAAAATATATAATGTAATAAAAGATACAAAGATAAAATTGGATCCTACCAGATGCGTCAAGGTCTTGCCACTTTACCGACACCTTCTTATAAGCATTCCACATGGCTGGCGCTAAAGATTGCCATACATTGTCTGTTTTAAGTTTTAACTTAGTAATATACTGTTTATGCATAAATACACATAATCCTATGGTTTGGGATTTAGCAAGAGAAAAGGAGGTTTAGTAGCTGGGGGGGGGGGGCACATAAATCTAAAATGGCCTAGGGCAGCATAAAACCTAAATACGCCCTTGCTCCACTCTGATAGGGTCACCAAGGAAGATTAAAGGGATATGGAAGTTTGTTGTATTTTACCAGGTATATAATATACCTTTGTATCTATTTACTTTTATGTACTTTATTTATTTAGAAATGCTTATAAGCTCTGTTTTTACTGACAAAATTAAAACAAATAGTCCCTGTATAGGTCTGTTCATTGCACTTCTATAAACATCATGTTTCCTTGAATTCTAAGTAGATACCTAGTGAAATCCAGGAAACTTCCATATCTCTTTAAAGGGGTCAATCCTACTAAGGACCATAGTATATTGTACCTGTATATGTCATGACATATTAAGGGGGCAGCAGGTTCTCTTTCCTTCATTTCATTCAGGCCTCATCCACCTTTCTCATCCACTCTTCATCCTTCACCCTTCAGGACTGGCACATAAGGTTTCAAGTAGGAGCATGAGTTTCCACGCCAGTTGTTTACATGGGGCCTCATTCTATTATCGGCCGTAAATCGGCCGTAAGGCTGCGATTCCTTGCGGGGGTTCAGTTAACTCGCGATTCTATTATACGGCCCCGCAAGGATCTCCTTTTACGGCCGGCCGCATATCTTGGAACCGGCCGTAAGCTCTGAAATATAAAAACTCAAAAATAAATTCAAGCCAGCACTGTACAGCTCTGTAAATGCTAGGGATCATATTGGGGTACATGAGGATTAAAAGGAACCCACTCTCAAGCTTGCACATCTGCCCAAACCCGAGTTCAAATTAACTGTTTATTTTCCGGCTGCGGCGTGGGCATGTCTGAGGTGCTCCAAGCACTCTGGACTTTTTACATGGATATTTTACGGATATTAAAAATAAAATATTTTACGGATTTGAGTATAGGATAATTATGTGCTATTTTTTCTAACACCTAAAATCCCTTTATAGTCTTCTCAAAGTGCAGGATGGCTTTATTTGAGCTATTTTATGTGCTTAATTGGTGCTAGCGGGACCTCTTTCCTGCAAGTAAACTGCGGCTCGTTTTTAGCCTTGCAGAGAGGTTTCCCGGAGCAATTGAATTGCAAATCTCTTGCGGACGTTTTAGATCAAAGGCTTTCCTCCGGCGCGAGCGGCCGCAAGAGATAGCAAGGCACCGGCCGCAAGCCTGCCGGAGCCTCCGGCCGTAAGGGAATAGAATGGCAGAATAGCTTGCGGCCGGTCCTTGCGGCCCCGCAACGGCTGCGGCCGCTAATAGAATGAGGCCCATGGTGTATATATATATATATATATATATATATATATATATTGGCTATATCATTTCATTGAGTGATTGGTAAAATTAGATGAAAAAATACAGAAGAGAGAAATAGATCCAAAGATCAGAGTCTCAGTATTGGTTTAATTGTGGTTTATGGTTTAAAGAGATATAGTGAGCTTTGGTGAAGTAATACACAATAAGATGTTTCATTAAGGGCTCTCTCTACCTCAAAAGGTTCCTCAAAATGTCCAGGTAATTTGGAAATAATATGTTGCTGGCCCACTGCCAGTGTCCGTAACATTAAGGAACGTCTCTACGTGCCATTAAATAGTTCCCAATTTGAGGATACAGTTAGTTTCCATTTACCATTTTTAGGTCTCTGTTGTTAATATCCTGTGAAATATCTGAATTTGATGACATAATTATTTCAAAAGGCTAATATCAGAATATAGACTTCGAAATCTTATACGCCAGCTGCCTGTCTCCTCAGTCAAGTTCCATATATATTTAAGTAAGTGCTCTCCCATATACATTTTGAAAAATAAAAAAAATGGAGGAAAAAGGGGTCTTTCCGTCAACTGTTATCCTGTGTCTCTGGGTGGAAGGATCCATGAATATGTTTCCAGTAAGTAGTAATTATATTATAGTGTATATAGTGTATAAGGAATATAGTAGCTTTAAAATGGTAAATGTGGTCAGCTCTTCACTAATTTTGTCTTAACTGTAATCTTGAGACGCTACCAGAGGTCACACACGGGGAGCAATATATGGTTACAGCACTTAAAGGGCCAAGTGTTTTCTATAAAAAACAAGTTTCCTAGAATTCTAAGTAAATAAAAGGCATTTAAAACAGTACAATAGATATGAGTCACTTTGAGTGATTGTTGTCTGTGTCTCACACCCTCCATCTAGGCCTCTTCTTACCTGCAATGCTGGATTTAAAGCTAGCAGTTGTTTTTTAGTGTCAGTTTTTGTGGGTATTTCTGGTACATTTAGGAGCTATTTTGACGTTATGCGTCACTGGAGTGATCTCCAAAGCTTGGTATGTCAATGGCAACAATAAACTACAAAACGTACATGGCGACACTAAAGCTAGTGATTAGAAACCAAAATGTAGCAAGGAGCAGGCAGTATGCAAAGGGATAATAATAAATACTTTATCTGCTCC
Source organism: Discoglossus pictus (assembly GCA_027410445.1). Classification (NCBI taxonomy): domain Eukaryota; kingdom Metazoa; phylum Chordata; class Amphibia; order Anura; family Alytidae; genus Discoglossus; species Discoglossus pictus. The sequence continues at coordinate 149,426 of JAPZIH010000549.1, forward strand.
AAAAGAAGAGAGATCCCAAACCACAATCCCACCATTGAAGATTTCCAGTCTTCCGTGTGAAGTAAAATAAGAGTAAAGGTTCCAACCTGGTGTATACATGGTCACATATACTCCTGATGTCCCACTGAGCACAACCTCCTGGTGAAAACCAAGTTCCTTAGTCAGGTAAATCAGTGCCAGTCCACAACATACTTGGGGAGTGCAGCTTCTTGAACTTGAATTGTTCACATCCATGCTCATAATATGAAACAGAAGAAGGGAGGTATGGGGAGAAGCACACAACCTCCTATTAGTATAGACCAATGACATTTATTGTACAAGACAAATTAATAAAATATATTGCACTCACATTTTCACTCCTCATTAAATGGGGTATGTATGCGGCATATAAATGAGTATTCTGCAGTCCTTGATCCTGGTGATCTTGTGGATAACTGGATACTGATATGTGTAATGAGGACGCTCTACAACCTCTTAGGTAACCTACTGTTTGGGGTATCACAAGATCCCTTCTTCTTTCTCCTACCTACACTTAGAGGATTGTTAGACCCAATTAGCATGATTAGGGCACAAACCTAGGTACAACCCCAGGTTTTATGTCAACTGATTTGCATGTATGGTTGGCCACGTCCCAACTGGGGCTCCATTGGTTTTGCCCAGTGCTGCATTTTGTAGTTCTTGGATCCTACTTGATCTAACCCTTGGCTTTGCTGAATACTCTTCTCCATGATATACCATCTCTTAACTTGATGTGTGCACTTCTCTACCTTCTGACTCCTGGCTTGTTGGACAATTCTACTTTTTGGCTCCTGAAGCATGGATTTGTCTCTGGATTTTCCCTGATTTCTGGCCCATTGACCTCTGTTGTTACCTATATATGTTTAGCCCACTGCCTGCCTCCATTTCTGGACTGTATTATGACTTTGCCTCTCGGTTTTGATCCCACTACTGCTACTGGATTCTGTATCGTAGTATGATCCTGTCTTCCAGCTACTCTGACCCCCCCCGGAAGTCATGAAGTTAAATATTTGTATCCATAGTTTTAATAAAAATATAACGCATCTATTTATGAATTCTATTGATATACCCATCCTCCACCCTAGATGATATTATGTATAATATCCCTTTAATCCCAAGGAAAATCCATTTATTTACCATCTTCTGTCTTCAGCCCACGTAGTCCTCTTATGATTTGGGGAGTGCCAAAAGGACACATTATGTACACATACTACAATGGGATGTACTGGGTTCTGCATTCCTGTTTACCACTTGTTTGCCCCTTTTGTATACATTGGAACACTAAACCAAGTCTCAGCTTGTGTTCGGTAACAATCAACTCATAGAGATAAGAACTTAAGAAAGTCTTAAGAAAGTTAATTCTCTCAACCTCAAGATAAACAGGCTTTCCTGCCTACCCAACCTCAACCACTGCCAGAATATTACTAGTTTTGGGACGCCATCTGGTGTTCACATTGAAATGATCCTACAAACACATGGATTATGATAAATCTAACATTACAGGTTCTAGAGCAGAATTACTATTAAGCAGAAGGATAATACCTAAGATTCACTTAAATAATAACATATATTGAATTCCATGTGAGTTTATAACATTGGACCAGTGAACCTATTCTACTAAAATGGAACCATTTGGGTCGGACCTTAATTCCTAAATTACCCACTACAGGGCAGGGGCCCACTGCTACCAGCAGCAGCTTGAGGTAAAGGGGAACTCTTGATTTATTAGGGGAAATTGGCAGATAACTATTTTTTATAGAAAGTTGATTTGGTCACCCTGTGCTAATCAAATCATCTACATATATTCAGGGATTTTTTATTGACCCCCAGGAGCAAATACCTTCTAGATGGGGCCCTCCAACATTTTTTGAAAAGGGCCCTCAGGCACTAGCTCCGCCAGTCCTAACATATTTCCAGGGTTTACCACTGGGTGGCACAGAACAGCGTTTCTATATGTTTAAAACAATTATACACAGTGTAATGAGGTAATGGAAATATAAGTCTAGTAGGTAGCTAGACCTGCAAATTAGATAATAACTAATCACAAGTTAAGAGTAGTATTTGTTTATATCCATCTAATGGTCTAAATCTATGTGCAGTTAATTACTTTTAATTGTGCTTGCAAGTATAATTGTTTACTAATGCAATGTTTATATGGGAATATTGTTAAAAAAAAAAAAACTTAAGAAAATCTTGTTATTCTGGTGAGATGATTTTGCAGGGCTTGCTGTAAATGGTATGCGTCTACGGAAGATCCTGCTGATGTATGTACGCACAGCTCACTATACATGGGACATTATGTGTGAGGCAATATAGTATCTACCAAAGAGCGCCCCATGGAATTATTTGGTTCCATTTTTATGGCCAAGGGCTCCACAAGAAGATCGCCCCAGAAGGTTTCCGGGTTGTGGGAAATGTTTTAATGTCCTTCAAAAAGTGTCTTTAGAGAAGATGCATATCTCTTATTGGGATTTTGAAGTGCTATAGTACATTTTATTCGGTGAAATGATTTTCAATTATATTGGTCCATTTTGTGGTACTGGATAGAGGCTGTTGGGTCCCACCACAGCCATTTGGGGGTTTTGATGTTTCATCAGTACTTTTGAAGTCCAAAAACTGTTGAATACATTTTGGAGCCACTTGCTGAGGAAATATACCAATTTTCCACTTTCGGTTCTAAAGACTGTATCTCCACAAATACATTAATACAATGGAAACAATTCAACAGGTACATGCTTAAAAGAAAATACTTCATGACCTTAATATTTACAGAGACGAGAGAGGGGTGAGATGACAGAAACCTTCAAAGGAAGTATCTTCCAAACAAAAAGAAGAACGCAAGAACAAGATTCCATGGTTTGGTTTGGTATTTGGAAGATTGACGGGTAATGTGCAAAAGTACTGCTTTACAGAAAGAGTAGAAGATAAGTGGAACAGTCATCGCGTTGGAAGTGTTTGGGTGAAGCACAAATAATGAATAAAATCATGCCAAACTGAGGCTCGATTAAGCCAATCTGTTAGGGATACAGAATAGGCAGACTAGGTGGGCCTTTTTAGTCTATATCTGCCGTAAAATGTTTTTTTTAAAATATTCCTTTGTAATATATTTAGATCTCACCTGCATCTCATACCTTAGTGATTGTTGCGAAGAGGTCTGCTCTTTGATACCACCCATGGTACAATGTTCTCATTAAATATTGTAAATTATTCTGTCTCTGGATAAGATTTGCTGTCTCAGCAATCGAAAATAATCTTGTGCTGTGGTCAAAGTTCAGCAGAATGACAGTCCTGCGTCTTGTCACACTTTGCTGATGACTTTACTCAGACAGATTAAAGGGTAGATCTCTCCTTTATGAGTTGTCACAGTCTGAAGAATCGACACAGAATAGAGACCCGGAGGTAAGCACTGCCAAATATCCCATTTATTCAGAAATAAATGTCTCTAAATCCAGAGGTCTTCTCACAGCTGTCATTTTCAATGATTCCTTAAATCTTTGTTTGAAAGTCAAAGATTACTTGTCTATAAAGGGTGACTGTTTTGATGTATTTATGTCACTTTTATAACAGATTGAAATGGCTATCTGCAGCCCTATTATTGCCCTCTACATCATGGAACATCAAGGGAGATTGAAGTCACTTTGGTCCATGAGAGAGTACAATAAACACTATTTTCAAAGAAAATACGTCTATAGTCCATACATAAGAGTTTCTCACAGCTATAGATGTAAGATCACATTGAACCTGCTAAAATTCCAGTTACATATATTTCTCTGCTCGGAATTTAACAGGTCTCTCTACCTTGTTTAGTTGTTCAGTCATGCCTGACTCTCTGTGACCTTATGGACAGCAGCACACCAAGCTCATGTTTATTGCTTCAATTATCTCATCTATCCATCTCTGCTGCTGCTGTCCCCTTTTCACGCGCCTTCAATCATTCCTTAGCTTTACATTAAAAAGTACCTGTTAACAAGCAGACTTAAGTTTTACAGCTAAAAAGAACCAGTAAAGTTAAAATATTTAACAAGTGACCACAAAGTAAAATGTAATTAGGCTGTTAAGTATCATTTTTTTATAGCAAAAACTACTAGGTAACCAAAGATCTCTGGGTTTATTCATTTATCAAGCAATGTATTGTAGGCCTTACTGCTAGTGAAAAGCTTAAAGCATACTGTTAAATATAAAAAATAAAATAACTTACAGTCTAAGAATTTACAACCTGGTTTGCAGTAAAAATAACTTGTATTTCCACTGTATTCTTGTTGGTCAGAAGTAGCTCTTATTAAAGGACCTCTGAATAATAAATACAAAATATCTGAAAATTTTGAGTTTGATTAACAGCATAATAATAAGGCAGGAAAATGTTTTTTTCCCATAAAATACAATTGGTCTTTAAGTAAACAGTTGAAGCCCCTTATATTCCAGTTGTGCTTTTGGTCTCCACCCTTCTACGGTCATAAAGGGGGGGGGGGGGTTATTGTTGAAGAACAAATCTGTAACGGCTACCCCGGTAATGAGAGGGTATCAGCCGTTGGAGACGTCCTTTTCCCTGGCAAGCTGCTGTGTAAAAGTGAAGTTGGTATCAACCATCCAAGAGTTCCAGAGGGAGAGTCAGGTTCAACATTAAATATCCATATAGAAGCACTGCGCAGTCTCAGAAGCCCAGGCCACCCATATTGAACGACACTCAATTGGGAGTCAAAGAATACTGCCTTTATTTTGTTATATGCAGAAATATATATACACATCTCTTTCCACGGGCAATACACATCCCCCATATTTGGCCACACAATACACATAGAGAGACAATAGGTGTGGTCACACCCCCCGTAGGTTACCTGGCTACTTTGATACAATCAGACATTGATCAGATTATACTTCTCTTTGTTCTATGTTTAATAATGAAAACACTTTATACAATAGACTTCCTTATCTTATGAGGAGTCTCTGTAATAGGATTATCTATTAGCCTAGTAGCTGTAGTATTCTGAGCCAATATATTCTGTAGAACATAAACCAACATATCTACAGTATAGCAATGTGATCATATTTTAACCATAAGAATTAAAAAAACATAAAACAGGGTAAAACAGTGATGGGTTCTGTTACAAAATCCTTTAAGGACTGTCTGAACCTGGGCTGCCAACTACCTAGAGTATGTTGCTAATTGAAATTACTTTAAGACTCCAAAATGGGCTGCCAGTCACAGCTGCCTCCTCCCGTTAACCTTAGAGTAGGTGGAGACCACCAGCAGCTGAATCTAATCTTTGAAAGTCCCTTTAAATTTCCTCTCGATGGATATAGACATCTATATCTACCTCAATGCTCAACCATAGAAGAGGCATTTGTAATGTTTTTCCTAAAAAATAATGTTATAATTATAGAATGCTTCACACGCCTAAAACCAGGCCTAAGGACATAGATAGAAAATATATGAAAATGCCGCAGTCTCTTCCTTGTTTAAATACACATGCCTAAAACCAGACCTAAGGAGATACAAATGAAATGTATGAAAATGCCTTAGTCTTAAATGTTGTCTGGCAGCAATGACGCCAAACCGTTACCTAAGGCAAACCCGCATCTAACAACTTAAAAACAGTATTGTAAGAGGAACAGTTGTTACTTTACTGAGTCTGATTGTTTATTGTTTCATGATCATTATTTATTTCAAACTAGAAGGAAATTATATTTAAAAACAATCATAATTTTCGAGTTTTCCTTAGGGCCTGATGTCACGGTTCGGCAGCCCTGGGCAAAATGGTGTAATTGAGAAATATGAGAAAAATGCAGAAAGATGAAGAATAAATGTGAAAGTGAAGAGACCGAGAATAAAGATAGGAAGAGAGAGTAGTTGAAAACAGGTCGATTGCAAGTTTGCTCAGTGATCTCTATAATTGTAAAAATAGCCGTTTAATAAAGCAGTGCGAGGTAAAAGAGGAATAAACAGTTTTCATTTATAAGGAAATATAATAATTTATTGTATTTGTATTTGAAATTTTATTTTTATATCTTATTTTTTTACTTTAATCTTAGTTGTAGTGACACACAGCTCTTCCCGCCCAGAGCTCTGAGTAGTTGAAAACAGGTTGATTGTAAGTTTACGAGTTTTCAATCTTGTGTTGGTGCTTTGGGAACAAGCACTATGTACGTTGGATTTTAAGCTCAAAGATAGGGTCCGCCATCCATTTGCAATGTGCTAATATTGTTTTTGCCTTGTTCTTAACCCCTGTATAGCGCTACGGAATATGGTGGCGCGTTACAAGTAAAGCACAATAATAATCATGAAACAGGTATGAAGAAGAGTGTAATATTAAATATAAATGAATGGACGCTGGAGGCGGGCTAGTTTTGTGTCCGGCATCTAATGCCCCTCTGGGGTGCCAGCCATAATCTGGTCTGTTGCTCTTATTAAACATATAAATACTAATGAAGATGGGATGTCCTAGTGTTCTTCTGCCTAGGACCATTTGGTCCAGGATCGGACCTGGCTGGGGTAGCAAAATTAATAAAAAAGTTGAAAACAAGGTAGAGAGAAGGGAGGGATGGGGGAAATGAATGGGTAAGAAGAGAGAATGGATAATAACATTAATTTGGATGGGTCGGAGAGACACAGGGTGGAACATTCTGGTGCGGCCATTGATTTCGTCACTGAAAGCCCAGTCATTGTTGGACTTTTGGGAAGGTGTTGCCCAGTTTGGGACATATACTATACACAGGGAATCTCAATGGGCAAGTAAAGTCCCAACCTTACTATATGCTCTCTATAAATTAACTAGCGAATTGACCGTCAAAAAATGACGGCAATGAAATTGTAAGTGAGCTAATGCTGTTTGGTGTATAATAAAATAAATAATAGATTAATAAATTAATATACTTTACCTATTTTGAAGTAATATATGCAGGAAGCATTCTGTTGAAGAGCTGGCAATCTGTTTTGATGTTGCTGCAGCATTAGTGGTGTGGAGCTGCTGTGTAAGCGTGATGAATGTGTGCAGTGTAATAGTGTGCGTGCGCGAGGCAAATCTGTTAGCGTAGCTGTGTACTTTCGCATTGTATAAGCTATTGTTCTAAAATGGGCTAATGTGTGGTATGCGTCTGTGGCTGATTTTGCGTCCTTCGTTTTCTATGTCGTGCGACTTTTTCGGAATATCCGTAGCTGGTGGTGTTTTGCGTGTTCATGGTAGTGTTTTGCGTGTTTCGGGACCTTTAGCCTCGTTTTCGTTTTGTTCGGCGGCCATTTTTTCTCTTGCTTAGGTGATTTTCAAGTCTCTAAACTCCGAAATTTGTGCTTAAATGGAGGTGTAACTTCACTTGCAGAGGTCCTCGGTGCCCCGCCCTTTGCTGTGAGTAACCTTTTTATGTGTTTGTTGTTTGTATTTATTGTGTTTGTAATGTTTTTGGGGTCGCGCGGGTTGCGTCCTTGTTTTTTAATCTCGTAGGTGTTTTTCGGCAAATACGTAGCTGTTTGGTGGTGTTTTGCGTCTTTAGACTGCTGTAGCCTCGTTTTCTTCGGCGGCCATTTTTTCTCTCGCTTAGAGAATTTTTTAGTGTCTAAACTCTTTTTATTTGAGTTAAATTGAGGTGTAACTTTAGTTTTCGAGGTCCTGGATGCTCCCTCTTCCTGTAAGTAAGCTTTTTATGTATTTGTTGTGTGTATTTGTTGTATTTTTCATGTTTTCATGTGCGCGGGTTGCGTCCGATTTTTGCGATGTCGTAATGGGTCGTAACGTGTCTCGTATTTTCCTTGCGTAACAATGTAAATTTTGCGAGGGTCGCAGTTGCAACTGCGGCCCTTGCTTCGCGAGCCCGCAAGCGTTAGCAACGGCTCGCATGCTCACAACTATATATGTGATGTGACTAGACATGACTGTCATAAGTATTAGAAAAATAAAACATAAACATCCTTTACTGCAGGGCTTGGGTGTTCCTGTGAGCCAGGCTACCATGGCTCCTACAATATTGCACCTGGCTCCTAAATGCATTTGACAGGCTCCTTACAAAACCGATATAAACCTGTCACTGAGGGCAGCCATTATTTTCTGTTGCTCTTCTGAGGTAATCTCATCTGCATCCAAGGTCCTCTGAGGCAACAAAGCAAGTAAACAAATAAATAAAGTCTGCTATTATTCCATGATGTTAAACATAACGTGCTGGATATACTTTATTTAGACATTTTGTCTGTTATGAACTGAATTTGAGGGCTCAGTGATCTCTATAATTGTAAAAAATAGCCGAATAATAAAGCAGTGTGAGGTAGAAAAGTAATGAAGTTTTATTTATATTGTATTTGGAATGATATTTTTATATCTTATTTTTTACTTTAATCCTAGTTGTAGTGACACACAGCTCCTCCCGCCCAGAGATCTGACTTGATTATTACATTATTACCCACACTGTACAGCCAGGCGCGGGGGCTCACGGGACATGTAGTGCTCTCAGTGTGTCGCATACTGATTGGCTGAGATGCAGGTTACTATCCCAGCAGTACTTGCGGCCCCGGCTGTACTGTGGAACTGTCACTGAGTGAGGAGAAGAGACAGGAGGACCGGGGACTGATGGTAACGGGACTGACGGAGGGGAGAGGCTTAGGAACGAGACTGGAGAAGGGTGGAGGCCTGGGAATGGTACTGGAACAGGGCTGGTCCTGGGGGAGCTGTCATAGAGTGGGGATATGCATGATAACAGGACTGGTTCTGGGGGAGCAGTCGCAGTCATAAGGTGGGGGATATGCATGATAACAGGACTGGTCCTGTGGGATCTGTCACAGAGTGGGGGTATGCGTGATAACAGGACTGGTCCTGTGGGATCTGTCATAAGGTGGGGATATTCATGATAACAGGACTGGTCCTCAGGGATCTGTCATAAGGTGGGGGTATGCATGATAACAGGACTGGTCCTGTGGGATCTGTCACAGAGTGGGGGTATGCATGATAACAGGTCTCATCCTCAGGGATCTGTCATAGAGTGGGGATATGCATGATAACAGGACTGGTCCTCAGGGATCTGTCATAAGGTGGGGATATGCATGATAACAGGACTGGTCCTCAGGGATCTGTCATAAGGTGGGGATATGCATGATAACAGGACTGGTCCTCAGGGATCTGTCATAAGGTGGGGATATGCATGATAACAGGGCTGGTCCTCAGGGATCTGTCATAGAGTGGGGATATGCATGATAACAGGACTGGTCCTCAGGGATCTATCACAGAGTGGGGATATGCATGATAACAGGACTGGTCCTCAGGGATCTGTCATAAGGTGGGGATATGCATGATAACAGGACTGGTCCTCAGGGATCTGTCATAAGGTGGGGATATGCATGATAACAGGACTGGTCCTCAGGGATCTGTCATAAGGTGGGGATATGCATGATAACAGGGCTGGTCCTCAGGGATCTGTCATAGAGTGGGGATATGCATGATAACAGGACTGGTCCTCAGGGATCTATCACAGAGTGGGGATATGCATGATAACAGGACTGGTCCTCAGGGATCTGTCATAAGGTGGGGATATGCATGATAACAGGACTGGTCCTCAGGGATCTGTCATAGAGTGGGGATATGCATGATAACAGGACTGGTCCTCAGGGATCTGTCATAAGGTGGGGATATGCATGATAACAGGACTGGTCCTGTGGGATCTCTCATAAGGTTGGGATATGCATGATAACAGGACTGGACCTGGGGAGCAGTCAGGGGATATGCATGATAACAGGACTGGTCCTCAGGGATCTGTCATAAGGTGGGGATATGCATGATAACAGGACTGGTCCTGTGGGATCTGTCACAGAGTGGGGGTATGCATGATAACAGGACTGGTCCTGTGGGATCTGTCACAGAGTGGGGGTATGCATGATAACAGGACTGGTCCTCAGGGATCTGTCATAAGGTGGGGGTATGCATGATAACAGGACTGGTCCTGTGGGATCTGTCATAAGGTTGGGATATGCATGATAACAGGACTGGCCCTGGGGAGCAGTCAGGGGATATGCATGATAACAGGACTGGACCTGGGGAGCAGTCAGGGGATATGTATGATAACAGGACTGGTCCTGTGGGATCTGTCCTAAGGTGGGGATATGCATGATAACAGGACTGGGCACACACAACTCTATAGGTGAGAGCTAGAAAAATACCTCTATATCTGTACTCCCAAACATGTATGTGACAGGCAGGGAGCGTAACCCCCGATCTCTATGTAAAAAGCAGGGCACACACAAACAGGAAGCCCCTCAATCCTGTGTTTGAGGTGGTCCGCGTTCTGCCCATTTCCACCCGCACAGAGCAACGCAAAATAGCATGGAATCCCCCTCCCACAACCATTACATCAGAGGCTCCCAAACATTGGTCCTAGAGCCTTAATCAGGTGGTCCGTGGTGATAAAAAAATTACGAAAATGTAGTAAATATGAAAAATCAAGTACAGTGGCACCTTGGGACTCGCCCTCAATCCGTTCTGGGAGGTAGGATGAGTTCCAAGCAAGCGTCTCCCATACGGATCAATGTAAAGTGATAGAATTTGTTCAGGACACCAGAATTTTCACATTTTAGTTTGAACTGATGGTGTTGTTTCTTGATACCAAACCTTAAAACTAAACAGACATAAATAAATAAAAAAAATCCAATAAATACATAAAATAACACCGAGTTTTGAAAAGAAGAGGGGAAGACATTGCACCTCCTCCTAATGCAGATACACCATTGTATGTGAATATCAAAAAGCAGGTTCACTCACATGTAAAACCTCACAATTTTTTATATGTATATGTATATATATATATATATATATATATATATATATATATATATATATATATATATATATAAAAAATTGTGAGGTTTTACATGTGAGTGAACCTGCTTTTTGATATTCACATACAATGGTGTATCTGCATTAGGAGGAGGTGCAATGTCTTCCCCTCTTCTTTTCAAAACTCGGTGTTATTTTATGTATTTATTGGATTTTTTTTTATTTATTTATTTATTTATTTGACCTCTGTTACTTCTGGTCACCTTTTTATCCTTTTAATATTTTTTTATTATAAATGACTGAAATAGTGATATAAACCCTAAGTGTATATATTCTCTTGCTATACACCTGCAGTTACCTATGTTGGGTACAACCCTAAAGGTATGCAAAAGGTAAGGAGCTCATGTAGCCCCAATAAACAGCCAACACAAGCTTGATACACACTGCGTGAGCGTTGTTCTGAGAAGAAGCTGCAATCATCAAATTTTGTGTGCCGTCAACTACCATCTTAGAGGCTGTTTATACATCCCATGGTATCCGCATATGAGGGACTGAACCTACAATATATACTTTACTGGACTTTGTAGGGCCCTCTAGTCACCAGTAGGACTAGTGAACACCTTATACTGGTTCTATCTTTCATTGACATTGTTGCTCATCATTGTTTTGCTCTGTACGGTATTTATCTGACACCCCTATTGATTCAAGCGCTACGGTATTGATACATATACCTGAGGTATAGTACATTGTATATCCCTAACATAGAATTGATACATATACCTGAGGTATAGTACATTGTATATCCCTAACATAGAATTGATACATATACCTGAGGTATAGTACATTGTATATCCCTAACATAGAATTGATACATATACCTGAGGTATAGTACATTGTATATCCCTAACATAGAATTGATACATATACCTGAGGTATAGTACATTGTGTATCCCTAACATAGAATTGATACATATACCTGAGGTATAGTACATTGTATATCCCTAACATAGAATTGATACATATACCTGAGGTATAGTACATTGTATATCCCTAACATATAATTTAACTTCACTTTAACTGTACTGAGAGGGCTTGATGGCCCAATGGGATGGTGGCAATGTAGAGGAGGAGAAAGGTTATTGCTTGGAATTTTGGTTCTTATAGGCACAGGTTGCACTTTGGTTCTTATAGGCACACTGTACACCTTGGTTCTTGCAGGCACAGACTGCTCATGGATACTTAAGGTGGTAACTACACTATGCCACAGTACAGAACTTTATTCCACTTCCTAAAAGACAGGATGTGTGAGGTTGCGAGCCCGTCCAGTTTTGAGCCAATTTTTGCCAGTCCGATGCATTTAGTTTGGAGACAATTTTTTGTCAGTGAAACGCGTTGTATATCGAAAATGACAAGTTCTGAGGATGATGAGAACCAAGGTACCACTGTATTACATATTGTAACAGCTACCCCGGTAGTGAGAGGGTATCGGCCGTTGGAGACGTCCTTTTCCCTGGCAAGCTGCTGTGTAAAAGTGAAGTTGGTATAATCCCATCCAAGAGTTCCAGAGGGAGAGTCAGGTTCAGCATTAAATATCCATATAGAAGCACTGCGCAGTCTCAGAAGCCCAGACCACCCATATTGGACGACACTCAATTGGGAGTCAAAGAATACTCTCTTTATTTTGTTATGCAGAAATATATATACACATCTCTTTCCACAGGCAATACACATCCCCCATATTTGGCCACACAATACACATAGAGAGACAATAGGTGTGGTCACACCCCCTGGAGGTTACCTGGCTACTTTGATACAATCAGACATTGATCAGATTATACTTCTCTTTGTTTTATGTCTCATAATGAAAACACTTTATACAATAGACTTCCTTATTTTATGAGGAGTCTCTGTAATAGGATTATCTATTAGCCTAGTAGCTGTAATATTCTGAGCTAATATATTCTGTAGAACATAAAACAACATATCTACAGTATAGCAATGTGATCATATTTTAACCATAAGAATTAAATAACCATAAAACATGGTAAAACAGTGATGGGTTCCGTTACACATATATATGCCTAGATATTAAATGTTGTGTTGAGTGGATGTTGTACTTCAATATGGCACAAAGCATTTCAATGTATAAACTGCAGACAGGATATTAAACACTATAGGTAATTTTCTTCCTTGAGAAAACTGTGGAGAGCGGAGAAACGTGAGTCAGGATCGCCAAGTAGAAGATCAAAGTTATTATACCAATGTGAAAGCTACACGTTTGTAAGGGGAACTATATTAACCTTATAATGTCAAAGCAAAACGATTTTAAGAAAAAGATTTTTCGGAAAGACAAATTGTAAAAAATAAATATCTGGTAACCTAATGTAATTGTGATGGAGAAGCGTAAATATGAGTAGAACCTATGACCTCAAATTATAAGAAAAGGTTACAAACACTGGAGGTTTCGAGAGGCTCTCGATTTTTTATTTTTATGTTTTTAACAATTACCTTAGGGCAAACATTTTCGTTTTAGAAATACTTAAGTAAACAAAATGTTTATTTTTCTTTTATATGTTAAATAACGGTAAAAAAATTACATTTTTCTTGAGATGCTATTGACTTCCAAGTGGTCTTTCGGAAAGAAAGTTTGGAATGGACTGCTGAATATAATAGGCAGACTTTTGTTATGTATAGTTTTGGGTTAGAATGGCCCCTGACACCCTATGGATATGATGGAAAATCCACAATGTAGACCGGAAGACCGCTAATAATTGACTGATGGGGTGACCAGTCCCAGACTCCAATATTTGGCAGGTTTGTATCTAATCACATACTTTTTTTTCCTTCTCAGGCTTTAAGAATGGCACCAAAAGTAACAACCGAATTGCTGCGTCAGCTGAGACAGGCTATGCGATCATCTAGAACACTCTCGGAGCCCATCCAGGCATACATCGTACCCTCTGGAGATGCACACCAGGTATAGACGGATACGGTCACAGCTTATGTGATAGCTGCACAAGATCATTTTCTTTAGTCTTGGTACATTTGTGTTCCCATTTGAATGTAAAAAAATTATTTCCTGCTCACAATTCCCAGAAATATATTTTTTGCACTGCAATCTGGGAAACTGGGCAGGGACATGCAAATGAGTACACAATGTCCCTGTCCAGTTTCCCAGTGTGCAGTGCAGAGGCAGAGCAGCCGCCGGTGCAACCGATTCAGTGCACCGGTAGCCCTGCTCTAGGCAGGGGCCCAGTGCTGTCAAATATTTGTTTTTATTTTAATTTTTTTATATATACTGTATATTTTCTAATTTGCCCCTGTGCACTGCCATGGGACCCCTGGAGCCCTCTGTACAGAGAAAGCTCAGATCGGGGTGCAGGGAAGGTGAGAGGGGAGACTGGGGACACATGGGAGAAGTACAGTTGGGAGACGAATAAAGGGGAGTGGGGCTACTTGGAACAGAGGGGACTTGGGGAGAGGGGTTACCGGGGACAGAGGGGAGAAGGACATGGGGGAGCGGGACAAAGGGGAGAGGGGTTACTGGGGGCGCAGAGAGGAGTTGAGGAGAGGGTTTTCTGGGGATAGAGGGTGATGGGCTGGGGGAGAGGTAAAAAGGTGAGAGACTGGTGAGACTTAGGACATGGGGGCAGGGAAGGGGGGAGACTGGGGACACAGAGGGTACTTTGGGAGAAGGGAGGCTGATGACACAGAGGGGAGTTAGGGGGAGGGGGGGAAGTGGGGAGATGACCTGGACAGACACAAGTGAGAGGGGACAGAGGAGGGGCCAGGGTGATAGGGGCAAATTTAAAAACAATAACAATAAAAATAAAATCTATATTATAGATTGGCACAGGAAGGGGTGTGCCCCAACACCAAAAAAATTGAGGGGGGGGGACAAATGTATTTTTCTGTGCTGGTGCACTGACTCCATTCACTAGCTCCACCACTGTAATTATAATAATAATAATAATAATTAATAAATAATAAAAAGAAATTCTGGGAATTCTGTGCAGGAAATACATGTTCTTGAGGCAGAGATTACGGAGAGGCTAAAGTGATGATTAATAATTGGGAGACAATATGGTCTACTATAGGGAAGTCTTTGTTCCTTATTTAAAACCATAAAGTGTTGCATTTATGTAACTAGAGGAATGGAAATGGTGTTATATTCATTTTCTTGGGAGCTTCCTGGGGCTCTGTATTTACTTGGAATTCTATGGTTTTGGTTCCAAGGTAATAAGGGGAATTTCACAAGATTGCAGGGTCAGTATAAGGCTTCGTCAGGGAAACATTTTGGCCCTCATTCAATTGCGATATGGCCAATTGAATAGGGCTCTAAATAAGCACATAACATATATTTTTTAAAGAAGTTTTTAGTTAGTAAGCATCTATCCAAAAGCAAGGTTTTCACTAACGAAAAAGTTCTTTAGAAAAAATGCTATGTGCTTATTTAGAGCCCTATTAAATTGGCTAAATCGCAATTGAATGAGGCCCTTTGTGTCCAGAGGTTTTCAACTGACAAGAGAACATTCCTTGAGGTTAGAAGATAAGAGTCCACCTTAAGGAAAGAAAAGGGTTCTTCACTGTAAGGGCATTTAAATTGTGGAATCCTCTACCAAAGGAGGTAGTGACAGCAGATTTGATTGATAACTTTTTAAAAGGGTATTGGATAGAATATATATATATATATATATATATATATATATATATATATATATATATATATATATATATATATATGACATTTAGGGTTATCCTGGATAACTAGAGAATTAGTATTGATCAGGGAGGAATCTGATTGCTCGTATCTGGGGTCAGGAATGAATTTCAATTTTTCCCCTTATGAGACAATTGGCAGGGTCTCAATAGGTTTTTTCCTTTTGCTTCCTCTGGATCAATTAACAATTAATCCACATATTACAAGGATCGAAGGAGATCTCAACAGGTTAAAGTTGATGGACTATATGTCTTTTGTTTTTCAAACTCAATTACTATGTAACTGTGTAACAATACCTAGGATCAAAGTTGAATATTGTGAGTTTGGTATTCTAGACGTACAGTGGATATACAAAGTCTAACCCCTGTTAAAATGTCAGGTTTCTGTGCTGTTAAAAAATGAGACAAAGATAAATCATTTCAGACCTTTTCCACCTTTAATGTGACCTATAAACTGTACAACTCAATTGAAAAACAAACTGAAATCTTTTAGGTGGAAGAAAAAAATAATTATAATAATAATGTGGTTGCATAAGTCGGCACACCCTCTTATAACTGGGGATGTAGCTGTGTTCAGAATTAAGCAATCACATTCCAAATTGTGTTAAATAGGAGTCAGCATACACCTGCCATCATTTAAAGTGCCTCTG
Source organism: Discoglossus pictus (assembly GCA_027410445.1). Taxonomy (NCBI): domain Eukaryota; kingdom Metazoa; phylum Chordata; class Amphibia; order Anura; family Alytidae; genus Discoglossus; species Discoglossus pictus. Next base: position 165,558 of record JAPZIH010000549.1, read on the forward strand.
ATTAACCCCATATAAAGTTCAGCTTCTCTAGTTGGTCTTTCCTGAAATTTTCTGAGTTGCATATCACAACAAAAGCCATGGTCCACAGAGCGCTTCCAAAGCATCAGGGGGATCTCATTGTTAAAAGGTATCAGTCAGGAGAAGGGTACAAAATAATTTCCAAGGCATTAGATATACCATGGAACACAGTGGAGACAGTCATCATCAAGTGGAGAAAATATGGCACAACAGTGACATTACCAAGAACTGGAGCTCCCTCCAAAATTGATGAAAAGACGGGAAGAAAACTGGTTTGGGAGGCTACCAAGAGGCCTACAGCAACATTAAAGGAGCTACAGGAATATCTGGCAAGTACTGGCTGTGTGGTACATGCGACAACAATCTCCCATATTCTTCATATGTCTGGCCTATGGGGTAGAGTGGCAAGACGAAAGCCTTTTCTTACGAAGAAAAACATCCAAGCCAGGCTACATTTTGCAAAAACACATCTGAAGTCTCCCAAAAGCATGTGGGAAAAGGTGTTAAGGTCGATGAAACCAAGGTTGAACATTTTGACCATAATTCCAAAAGATATGTTTGGCGCAAAAACAACACTGCACATCACCAAAAGAACACCATACCCACAGTGAAGCATGGTGGTGGCAGCATCATGCTTTGGGGCTGTTTTTCTTCAGCTGGAACTGGGGCCTTAGTTAAGATAGAGGGAATTATGAACAGTTCCAAATACCAGTCAATATTGGCACAAAACCTTCAGGCTTCTGCTAGAAAGCTGAACATGAAGAAGAACTTCATCTTTCAGCATGACAAGGACCCAAAGCATACATCCAAATCAACAAAGGAATGGCTTCACCAGAAGAAGAGTAAAGTTTTGGAATGGCCCAGCCAGAGCCCAGACCTGAATCCGATCAGTGGGGTGATCTGAAGTGGGCTGTGCACAGGAGATGCCCTCGCAATCTGAAAGATTTGGAGTGTTTTTGCAATGAAGAGTGGGCAAATCTTGCCAAGTCAAAATGTGCCATGCTGATAGACTCATACCCAAAAAGACTGAGTGCTGTAATAAAATCAAAAGGTGCTTCAACAAAGTATTAGTTTAAGGGTGTGCATACTTATGCAACCATATTATTTTATTTTTATATTTTTTCTTCCCTCTACCTAAAAGATTCCAGTTTGTTTTTCAATTGAGTTGTACAGTTTATAGGTCACATTAAAGGTGGAAAAAGTTCTGAAATGATTTATCTTTGTCTCATTTTTTTACAGCACAGAAACCTGACATTTTAACAGGGGTGTGTAGACTTTTTATATCCACTGTATGTTTAAATTGGTGTGAATGACTCTGGACATCTTTGGTATTGTATATGTGAAAAGAGCTTGTGGAGGGTTTACATTGTTAATTATAAGACTGTAGATTGTGAGATGGAGGCATTCCAGTCTATAGGGTATTCTGGAGAAAAGGGCTGTAAGAGGGGCTATCTAGACAACGGTTAACACAATTTCCCCTTTTTGCAGAGTGAATACATTGCACCGTGTGATTGCAGGCGAGCCTTCATATGTGGGTTTGATGGCTCTGCAGGTACGTGCACAAGCTAACAATTCTAAATCTGTGTTTTGACAAATTATGTAATTATTGCTCTTTTGCCTACTTGTATTGTACCAGAACATGCAGAACATCACGTATTATTATGTTTCTGCTTTCCTTCTTTTCATGAACAGGACAGGCCTTTTATGAATGGTGTCCATGTGATCCAAGCTGTCAGGCACCTACAATAACTCTAAACAGCCCTTTTTAACAGTAGTAACTACAATAAAATGCTGTTACCACCAACACAACTAAAGAACTCACAATCTAGGGGATCATTTGGTTGCCCACAAACATGTAACCCCAACACCCTACACAATACCCCTTTAATAATAGGAATGTTTTAGGAGCACACAGAAGTAACTGATACCAGTCACCTAGTTATAGTTACCAGTCTGTGGATAGGTGGAATTCAGGAGCATAAGATGGAATATGGCAGCATTTTAGCTGATTCTCCAAGGAATGACAAGGGACTTTTAGGATTTAGGTGTGCTGGTGTGTGTATCTGTGTATATAACAAATCTATTCTTACATGACGTTCCTTCTTTTGTTAGCAGACTGTGGCTGAGTGGTCACAGATGATACCAAATATGACTCCAATACGTCTACATATTCTAAGCACCTCCTTATACCACTTCTAACATTTATTGTCGATTGAAATTAAGGAATTGCGTCGCCTCTGGGTAGATCAAACGCTTTAATCTTCACCATGACTTGATTGTGACACCTTTTAATGTCTTTTTGCTGAAGTATAGTATTGTATGTGTCAGAAACGACACTTTGAGAGCACAAAATAATTATTTTGTTGACTTTCTCATATTAACCTGGAAAAGCTTATGCTTAATGATTATTGTTATAAAAACGGTTAAATTAATTAATTACAATATTATTATTCATAATCATATTAATTATGATTATAATAATTATTCTAATCTCATCCTATGAGATTCCTGTTCTCTACAGATAAACAAATAAATTAATATATCTTCAAGAGGCGTTACAGATTTATGGTTACAAAATGTGCATTTATTAGAACACAATACTTAATACAAATACATTAATAATATATGATAAAACTATGGAAACAACATCTCTTAACTTAGCAGAAAGGCATTCTAATCTCTACCAATTATGTCCATGTGTGTGTGTGAAGTATGATACTTTACCAGGCCTCCACAGTTTAGTGAAGAGAGCTCAGAGAGTTGTGTATTGCACAGAGCCAGGAAGCCAAAGAGACCGAACATAACCCTGTATCCTACCTATATCCTGTATATTTAAATCCCACCCGCATACTCATGTCCTAGCTCTCATTGGTCAATTAGGTCACATGTCCTTCACAAAGTCCTCTCACTGGTCAGCTGTTCCACACAAAGGATTCCTATATCCACATGTAAAACTAGACATATCCGGTTCTCAAAGTTACACACACACCCATGCGTTCAAGAACAAATCCAGCGCCATCTTGTGTTCATTCGGCAAATCCATCCACTATTCAGAGTGTACCCTCCAAGTGAGTGAGGAAAAGAACGAATATAGATAGCCTTTCAGCCTTATATTAAAGCTGGTAACTTCTAACGCTAGGTGTGTGTTACAATTATGTATATCCACTGTACTTGGTATGTGTATCTTTTTACCTATAATTACTTTATTTTATTAAGAAGTGCTTATAAGCTCTGTTTTTACTGCCTAGAACAAACAAATAGCCCCTGTATGGGTCTGCCCTTTGCAGCCTATGCAGACACAGATTTTGTACGGCTGGATGTGCAGTGTAGTGTTCTAGTCAGGGACCACGTTTCGGCAGCATGTTGCGGAGTGATTGTCAAGGAATGGTTAGTACGAGACACAGTACAGCAGTGTCTGTGTCTTCTTGAGCTGTAGAGGGCAGAACCAAGCAGGTAATCTTTGTTTGATTGTAAGCAGAGCTTTTAAAGAATTCTTAACAAAATAAAGTACATAAAAGTAACAAGATGCACAGGTATATAATATATCTAGAGAAATCTAGAAACCTTCCATGATTTTACAGGAATATCATAAACCTAGTAATATGCAGGAAGTTTCCTTATCCTTTGTGAGATAATCCAGTTTTGTATGTGCAAGTTATCAAGTGCTGCTCTAGATTTGCTGATGGAAGGCTTGGGCCTCGTTGGCTGATTAGAATTGTATACTTTTAAAAACAACTTGAGTTTTATTTTGAAGCCGCATACCATGCTCTCTGCGGAAAGTTCCAGTTTGAGCAAAATTTACTCTAACCCCCTTAGAAAATTATAGGAGAAACTTCAGTTCTGGGTGAAGGTCAAACTGAAATGATACAGAGGGCCTATTACCAGTTACAACTAAAGTGGGCATGTTTCGGACAAAATTACAAAGGTCAGACTTGAGTGATAACTGAAGATTGTGACCGCACTTCAGGAGGGAAATCTCGAAGAATTAAAGTAGTTTGGCCATTTACAAGACTGATTGCCATTCATTTCATGATGTGTGAAGCTTTAAAGGACAACTGTAATGCCCTGACAAGAGAAGCTTGTTGTTTTAAGGATGTATTGGTTTGTTAACAAAATCTTATTAATTATTTATAATAGCTATATGCAATATAACTTTCAGTTTCAAATCTAGCATTAAGTTCAACAGATTGTCTCCACCCTGATAAGGTCATCAATAGATCATGAGAGTTAAGCTGACAGATCATGTCCAAAGGCCTTTTAAGACCAATCTGATTAGAGTAGAGGCCAGCAAGCATTACTAGGCTGCCCACACAGCAAAAACTCGGTGCCTAGGTAAACTAATTTAACACCGCAAGTGTAGTGCATTGTGTGGATATAACCATAAGCCAGATTTGTATATCTGCTGATCTTCAGTTAGTGAGGCTGGGGGGCCCAATTTAATGGTGGGCAGTCCACATGAGGTGCTGAGGTGGCACAAGACATGCTTGGTTTAAACTCCAACTATACGTTGTTTTTGGTGTGAAGATGTTGTATGCACAAAATAACTTCAAAATTAAGTCAAGCCTGCTAAGATAGCACAGCAGTTTCAAAAATCCTGAATTCACTAAATTTTTTATTATTTTTATTTGTATTAAATCCTTGAAAAAAAATGTGTTTACATTTATTTATAATTTTTTTATTTTTTTATTTAAAGGATGTCTTTTATTGTTTGTTTATGTCACATTCCTGTTTGTTTATGTGGTCAGGTACGGCCATAATTACGGAGCAGAATGCAGCAATGTGGACTGATGGACGCTACTTCTTACAGGCTGCTCAGCAAATGGACAGCAACTGGACACTAATGAAAATGGGTGAGTGGGATGTTCTACCATGGGCAGAGCTACCGCCGGTGCAGGCGGTGCAATGCACTAGAGCCCTCCATTCACTAGCGCCACCACCGTGTTCTACCATCCTGCAGTTTGTAAAGAATGCTTTGTGAAAACTGGAGTGATTCTTTTAATAAATATGTATTTATAATAACATAATAATCCAGTAATTGTTTTCGGTGATGGCTACTGGGGCTTTTTTTGTTAGAAAGGCTTCTCTAACTACCAACAGCCTTATTAAATTGCGATTCGGTAAATTGAATAGGGCTCTATTTAAGCACAGAGCATATTTTTTTACAGAAGTTTTTAGTTGGTGATCTTCTATCCAAAAGCAAGGTCTTCACTAACTAAAAACTATTCTGTACATAAAATATGCTATGTGCTTAAATAGAGCCCTTTTAAATTTACCAAATTGCAATTTAATAAGCCTGCAACACTAAACTCTTTAATATCTGTTGTGTACTTGAAAGAACAGGTTTGCAAAAGTTCTATTAAAGGTCCTCCGTCACCCCAACATTTATTCTGAAAGTGTATTAAAAATGACCTATACATTGTAGAAACTATTTTTATTAAAGTAAATAATTATTGAGACATTGAACATTGCTTCTTTTGTATTATTATGCAAATAAGTGACCGTTGAATACTAGTTAGCTGATTTGATGTGCTAATTAGTATAACAGACTGCTTGTTTGGGTCTGTGATCAAACAATGTTCCCATGTTATAGTGCAGCTTGATCCACTCCACCCTCTATCTGTCAAGCACATCAAACTACAAATTAGCATACAGAGCCACATATTTGCATAAAGGAGTTGCTAAATTAATGATAAATACTTACTGTACAGAAAAAAAAGCAAAAAAAAATATAGACGTAGTTTTGAAGGTTCCTTTTAAGATGAAACGTCTATATATCAAAAGTAACCATAATCATAAAATGTTTTTAATTAATGAAATGTACTAATGATTTAACATATTATTGTTGTACAAGGAAGCTTCTGTGATTAAATTTCACAAAGACAGTATTTTTTTCCCCTTCCCTTGACCCCAGGAATGACCTATGAACTGTTGCACAATATGTCATATGCTATATGACTATCAGCCCCATTAAATTCCCTCAACGTGATAAATCGTAGCTCGTAACATATCCTGTAAGACTTACTGCTATTAAATTAGCCTCTTAAAGCAAGACACAGACGACTTGCGGATTAAGACTCTACAAGGCCAATAAATCCTTTGTTCTTTCAAGCCTCTAACTGCTATGTTCCAATTGCGCTATTAAATCGCAATGTAGTCACTGGCGTTCAACCCTGTAACTCGCAAATGGAGCCAAGAAGCCAACGAGGGCTAGAGAGGCCCACAAGGGGGGGTAAAGTCAAATCGGTAGCACTTTAAATGCACATATACACACTCTACTGTACTTTTATGAACAGCAGGGAAAGTGATGTTAGGTATTACAATTTATAGCACAACATTCTCAAGCTCACAACTCGGCCCCAAAAAATACTTTTTCATGTTTTAAATTTCGTGTTATATCGACCCCGTCAATCAATGTGTTGCAGTATATGCATTAACTTGCATGTAATAGAATATCATATTTACGGCTTTATCGATATTGCACTACATCTGGAATGTGGGTGCGATCGTAACTCATGATTGAACCCCGTAAGACTTTGTCAGAATCACGTCACTGAAAAATGGAGGTGAGATTTGCAATCTCTGTTGCCAATGGCTCAATCCCAACTCGTAACTACGGGTTAGACTAATTGATCACGTTCATGGCCGCACATCCGACGAGTGACGAATGGTTTACGGGTTTGCCTCTCGTCTGTAACTCGCTGCATGTTTTAATTTAATAGCACCGTAAATCTTCAACTTTTCAGGCTCGCAGCCCTTGCACATGGCACATACAAGCTTCAAATTTAATGTGGCTGTTTGTTCCTGTTATTGGGATGTGGCCATTTACAAGGCTGATTGTTATGCAATTGGTAATCATTTCAGGATGTATGAAGCATTCATGGACTGTTGTTTTAATTACCGTATGTATTAATTATTGATACACTTGCTATTTAATGATTTTATAAGAACAAAAGTCAGTATAACATTAAATTTCAAATATTATTGCCATCAGTTGAACAGATTGCCTCTACCCGATAAGGCCATCATGAGAGTTAGGCTGACAGACTGTGCCTAAAGGCTTTTTTTATTAACAATCTGATTAGATAAGAGGCCAAACACGTATTCATAGGCAGTAAAAGCAGGTTGCCAACGGAAACTATTTTAACACGGCAAGTATTCAGTCCGTGTAGAGCAATGTATTGAAATAACCATATGCCAGAAAATTAAGTAGCTGTCTGCTAGACAAGGCTCACTCTCTTATAGATCTTATAATGGGCTGTTGAGTCTGATGTTTAGAAATTAAATTGCATTTTGAAATCATTGAATATGGATTGTATTAATAACCAGTGTCTAATTAGTTGCTATCCTTAGGGCATTGCAGTGATCCTTTAATGAGTGAAACGAATACTTGTATCCTAGCCTGGTGTGATGTCTGCTGCTCTTTTTAGTTATTGATTGTGATTTATCTGTTCTAGGTTTGAAGGACACTCCCACTCAGGAAGACTGGCTGATAAGCGTGCTCCCAGAAGGGTCACGAGTTGGAGTTGATCCTTTTATCATACAAACAGGTAAGTACACAGGTATCCAATGAGAATGAATCTGCCTTGTTCATACTATATATTATGTTCATCTTGGGAGTTCAAATTTGCTTGTATGTTCCTTGAAGTGCTTTTTCAGAGTGTTTTACTGCAAGTTTGAAAAGATAGGTCTACATCAGACATTCCCTTCTACAAAAAGAGGGAAAAAACTGCAAATCTCCTTATTTCATCTATTTCTTTTACTTATTTTTGCATTATTTAGAACTCGTTTATATGCTTACATTTTGTTACAGGAATCGGTTTCTTGCAAATAAAAGGTTTTAACCTCATCTTTGCTGTTTTTAAAGAAAAACAAACACATTTTAGTGTCTAGCTGAGGTAGATTCCAGCCCCTAAGTCTACATCACAAAAGTCTGGCTTGTTTTTTTTTAAAACTTCACATCTTGAACAAGATTGTTTTAAAACTCCTGAAGTTAGTAGACAGGGCTCAGAAGAAGATGTAGAAGTTGGTCCTGATGTTGATCTGTGCTGTAGTCATTGTTTTAGAGTCTTCATCCCCTGGCGTTAAATTTTTTGGAGGCTGTGGTACTGGAAAGTCCCCACTGTCCTCATAGCAGACCGCATATTTTGTAACTTCACTGTGTGTTTGTATTTAGGTGTTGTTATTCTTGTGATGGTTATTAGGCAAAATAACAATCTGATGAATGATCTTTGGGCCCACTCCAAACTATGAGAACTGCAAAGGGTATTTGATGGGAACCATTTACACATCCGGTCAGAAGCCACCACAAGTGGCACCGCAAATACAGGGGCACAGTTCTTCTCTTGGTCACTATAGGTCATAACATTTTTTAATAAGTTGAGTGAAATGTAGTAATTGTGCCTTAAATGAAAATTCCCCACACATATAACAGAACGTATCTGGTGGGTTTAAATGCATCCTTGGCATAATGACCGTGTATAAACCACAGCACCGATGTACAGTAATGTAATCACAAAAGAGAACCCAAGCAAGCACAATAAATGCACAGTGGATGTGAGCTTACTACTGGCATAGTGCAGTGTTCATAGTTACATAGTAATTGAGGTTGGAAAAAGACTTTCAGTCTATCAAGTTCAACCTTTTAAGATCTCTACTGATCTGCAATATGCGGATTAGTTGTTAATGAATTGAATCCAGAGGAAGGAAACAGAAAATACCCAAGTGAAACTTAGCCAATCTTCCCAAAGGAAAAAAATAATAATTCCTTTCTGACCCCAGATATTGGCGATCAGATTTTTCCCTGGATCAATACTCTCTTGCTAATTATCCAGGATACCCCTGAATGCCCTTTTTGGTTAGAAATAAATCCAGTCCCCTTTTTAAAGTTATCTATCGAATCCGCTGTCATCCCCTCCTTTGGTAGAGAATTCCACAGATTTACCACCCTAACTGTGAAGAGCCCTTTTCTTTCTTTAAGGTGGAATCTTTTTACTTCTAACCTCAAAGGATGTCCTTGTGTCAGTTGGAAACCTCTTGGCACAAAAGCTCACTTGACAAATCTTTATACTGACCCTGGATGTATTTATATAAGGTAATCATATCCCCTTTTAGACGCCTTTTTTCTAGGGAAAATAAGCTTAATTTGGTTAGTCTTTCTTCACAACTTAGCCCCTCCATTCCCCTTATTGTCCTCCATATTCCCAATGAGGGCGTACTAGAGATTTGTATAGTGGCAGAATTATATTTGCTTCCCTTGCTTCTATACCCTTCTTATTACATGCTAATATTTTATTTGCCTTTGCAGCTGCTGCTTGGCTTTGAGCACTGTTACCTAGGTGGTTGTCCACTAGTACTCCCAAATCCCTTTCAATATCTGATACACCTAGATTTGCTCCATTAAGATTATAAATTGCTTGGCTATTTTTCCTTCCCTTCATGACTCAATACAATGCATCAGTAGTCTGCTGCTTTGCCTGGCTGCCACCTACCTACATCTGGCTACCAGTCTGCCTACCAACTGCCTGAAGAGTCATAAGTAGCAAATAAAAATCATTATTTTAAAAAGTTATTTAACGATTGATGTTTCAATATATTTATTAATAAAAAGTGCCATCACAAAAAAAAACACTGTGAGTGATAGGAAAATTCTGACTGTATATTTGAATTCAGTGTGAAAAGTTATTTTAGAAACACTTTTATTTTTCCATGTGACAAAAATGATATTATTGCATAAGGAAAATTTAAATATTGCTTTTATTTGTTTTAAAACAGAGCACTGAAAATTGGAACTACAAAGCAACACACATATATGACACTCATGGTGTGTTCAACTATAATTTGTAAAATACAATCTGCTTTCTTTTCAGATCAGTGGAAGAGCATGTCAATTTCCCTGAAGAATGCTGGACATCTTCTCGTGCCTGTGCAGGAAAACCTCATAGATGCCATCTGGGCTGATCGTCCTCCAAGGCCATGTCAACCTCTGATGACACTGGGACTAAACTACACAGGTTTGTGTGTTCAGGAATTCCTCCCATGTAGCCAAGGAAGTGGGAAATGAGGCGTCCTTCACAGGGAAGTGCGCATAGACAGCTGCCTAATTGGCCTAATGAGAAATCTGTCCATGCATATTGTTCCTGAAGACCAAAATCAAAGATATACATTATCAAGGTTCTGCTGCCATGTATAATTGAGTCAATTTACATCCAAACGGTAGACCAAGGGACGAAGAAGAACCACTGTATAAGACCATTTGCATAACTTTAATATATGAAATAGCACACTAACACACACTGAAATGTATGGATCTTGTCTATTTTAATTCAATGAAGCAAACTATCACTCATTTGTATTCTCAGCTAACGCCGGTTTGAATTCATGCTGAGATATGTGAGCTTGACAACATAACCACATTTTGATCTGCATTGAGCTACATTTGCCTCTAGAGCCATGGATTGCTGACCCCTGTCCTATATAGTCTAGAATAAAGGCCAGTTGTCTACCTAATGGATCCTTTGGTCCCTCCTATGCTCGTCCATCAGAGAGTTCACTAAACTAAAATGCTGAGCATTCTTTGACACTTTCTTACAGTGTAACACTCTATCACCCCAAAATCAAGCTGTTTTTAGGTTATTCTTTAAAGCGCATGGATTACTGGCTATTTGCTGCGTTAACCATTTTATTTTAAAGCGACTCCATCCTGGCAAATTCTATATTGTTGCTGCTGCATTTATATGCAGATGAGCAATGTACACATATTAAAGGGATATGAAAGGTTTCTGGATTTCACTAGGAATATAACATACCTGTGCATCTGTTTAATTTTATGTACTTTATTTTATTAAAAAGTGGTTATAAGCTATCTCTTTTTTTATTTTTTTTTGCCTTTTTTGAATCTGCCCTCTGCAGCTTATTAATATACAGAGTGTGACATGCATTGTTTCAAATTATCCTGTCTGTGACTCTCTCTCAAAGAATGAACTAATTGCTTTCACATTGCCATCTTGCATTTGTCACCCTCTTGTATCACACCTAAACCCTTAGGGCCTCATTCAATTGTGATTTGGCCAATTGAATAGGGCTCTAAAAAAGCACATAGCATATTTTTTTTAAAGAAGTTTTTAGTTCGTGAAAACCTTGCTTTTGGATAGATGTTTACTAACTAAAAACTTCTTTAAAAAAATATGCTATGTGCTTTTTTAGAGCCCTATTCAATTGGCCAAATCGCAATTGAATGAGGCCCTTAGATTGTAAGTTTGTGAGTTTTCAATCTTGTCAGTGCCTTGGAAACCAGCTCTATGTACATTTGATTTTATGCTCAAAAACAGGGCCCCATTCTTTACAAGGAGTTAAGTTTGTTTTTTGCCATGTACTAAACCCCTGTACAGCGCTACGGAATATGTTGGCGCGATATAAATAAAGATGATGATGATGATAATAATAATGTTGCTAATGACTGGTTACTATAAGACAGGACTTAGAAGTACACTGTCTTCATGAGATGCAGAGATAGAAACCAGTTAGGAACTATTTGCAAGATTTTAGGCAGAAAAAAACGAGCTTCTAAGCACGTCTTAATAAAATAAAGTACATAAAAGTAAATAGATACGCAGGGATATTATATAGTGAAATCCAGGAACCTTCCATATCCCTTTAGCTACTACTTTGATGTGATAATTAGTATTAAAGTCTGCTTGTCTGTCTGTAGTGGCCAGAATAAAGACCCTCAATGTTACCCGGCAGTTAGACCCCCCTCTTCCACCTTACCTCAGTACTCTGAGCCGCACATTAGCATATGGAACCACAAAAGCAATTTTAAATATTTCAGAAATTACTTTCTGTGGGAAAAATACTGCTAGTACAGTGTATAGCCAGTTTTTAATAATCTTTTAAAATGACATACACTTCCTGTTGGGGTGCAGAATCCCTTTAAATGAACAATGAAATGCATATATAATTACATTATTTATTTGTATGTGTATATGTATATGTGTGTATATGTGTGTATATATATATATATATATATATATATATATATATATATATATATATATATATATATATATATATATATATATATATTAGTATACATTTTGACAAATTGACAGTACAGTGTTAATCTGAGATCTGTATTACCACAGGTTTGTCATGGCAAAAAAAGATTGAAGCTCTCCGGACCAAGATGGCCGAACGAAAAGCATCTTGGATCGTCCTTACAGCGCTAGATGAGGTGGCATGTAAGTGATCTTTATCTGAAGCTTAAATGATAGACTGGACAGAAAACTCTCCTTTAAGTGGTGTATAAGAGGAACCAGGATAAAATAAAAATATAACTGGCTGTGGGGGGACTGATAAAAGAATAAATAAAAGACATTTAGTTATTTGCTGCTTATTACTTTGTATTAGTAAGTAAAATATATATATATTTTTTTAAAGGGTAAAGTAAAAAGACACTTGTTTTTCAAATATTAGCCAAACTAACAATATTAGCAGCTGTGTATGTCCTTGACCCCCTTCTGGATCTCTACCTTGTCGTGGTGAAGAGGCATGTATACCTCAGTGAAGCTGTGAGCTATACCATGTAGGGTCACCCAAGATGGGCAGGTCATAGCAGAGAGGTCAGGCAAATGGTGGTCCACTGGAGAAGGAACTGACAAACCACTCCAGTATCTTTGCCAAGAAAACCGTATAGATAAGCGCAACCAGACACAAGATGTGTCTGATGTGCAGCGGTCCTGAGGGTTATGGCGGATCGGATATGACTGAATGACTAAACAACAACAAAAATGTGGACATAAAATATTTTTGGGAAATTTTTTGAAGATTCCATTCCGTGATTATTACATTACTTCCTGAGAACCGAATGATGAGGGTGTGTGTTTGAGGCATGAAGTAACAGGCTAAAGTCCGGAGCCTCTAATTGATAATTGGGTAAAATTGCAGTTGACACCACACCCCTTCCCCATCACTGGTCCTAAAATAATGCAATTATAGTTCTCCAGAAATGTAAACGTCCCTCTAACACACATATATCCCACCAATGTGTCATGGATCCCTCCAGGGTCCTGCAGAGACGTCAACATTTTATTATCTTTACCTTTTCATACATGGATGAAACCTGTTCATTATTCTATTCTCCGTGTATTAACTTAGTCTAGAGTCTGTTTGCTTATTATGCACAGACGTTTTTTCTTTGACTGTTAGGATTATATGGATATTTTTATTAATACACTAATAGATATGATTTTTTTCTGTGCAGTTTAGAAAGCTATGTGGATACCCAGATTGGCTGGCTGCGCAAAAACATTGTAATAAATTATTGATTTAAATGCTATACAATGTTCAGCTCTATGCACTTTCTATCATTTTCTTCCATTTTTGTTTTTTGGCTAAAATCTGACCTATATATCAGTAACGTGTACTAATTCTCTCTCTTCTCTTCAGGGCTATTTAACCTCCGGGGTTTAGATGTGGAGTATAATCCTGTATTCTTTGCTTATGCTATTGTTGGAGTGGACACCATTAGGTAAGTACTTGTCATGCGTTTGAAGAAAAGGCTCTTCAGCAAAAATCAAGGCTTTAGTAAAGTGATAAATAGCATTCTATGATGTCATGTGATTACATTTATAGTTTGACTTTAAAAAAAATATATACTTTTTTTTTTTTTTGATATTGAAGAGGAATAAAAGGAAGCGCTTTCTATAGAGAATCCATTTAACCTACCAAGAGGTATTTTGTGTAGAAACTACATTAAAGGCCCGATGTAATGCAACAACACCAGAAGCTAGATGTTTTAATTATATATTGCTCATTACATATCATTAATTAGGGGGAAAAAATTATGTCAATATAGTCAGAGTGGCTCAGTGACGGGGAAAGAGTTTTATTAACATTCTTCTTAGATAATAAGCCAGCCAAAGAAAAGCATTGAATTGATGTAACCTTGTGCCTCAAAATTTAGCAGTACCTGCTATACAAATTCACCCTTCCCATTGATCTTAAAGTGGGCAGTTTTTAATATTGAGAATTGCTTTTTAAATATTGAATATGCATTTGATTAATTATGTCAATGCCTAAAATAAATACAATGTCAGGGCATTTCAGGGATCCTTTAAAACATTTATATATCATTGGGATTTTCTTGACACTCCCTACTGCATATAGGGCAGATTAAATATTTTGTAATAGGCAGCTTGAATTACAAAGAACTTAATTATACCGTGGCAATGAGCCCTTCCCTGCAAGTCTGGGCATATATATATCTGCATTCACCCACAAAGATATGGCATACATTTGTGCAGTTAACCCTCTCTTCCCTGTGGCCTCACAGAAAGATAGGAAGTAGCTTTATTAAGTACTGTGCCATTGAGCTTTTGACCACGCTGTTTGCATTGCTCTTGTAACTTATTATTATTATTATTATTATTATTATTATTATTGTCCCCTTTTTGAAAAGCGCCAAAATATTCTGTAGTGCTATACAAGGGTTAAGTACAAAGAAGAAAATACAGTTTTAAACACATGGCAAAGTATGGAGGGGCCTGCATATGGGGGGAAAAACAAGGTGAATGGAACCGGGGAAAGATGTCAGTTCTTCTGCTCAGGTGAATGGTATGAGGCCCAGTGTCACTGGCTGAGCCCTTGAAGAAGTAGACTGCTTAGTCCTGATGGTAATTTGAACTGGGATACATGTTAGTTGTTGGTGTATAAAGACCCTATTCTTTCTCTTTTCCTGGACAGGCTGTTTATCAGTGGTGACCGTGTTAATGAGCCTGCTGTGAGGGCGCATCTGCTGCTTGGCTCCTCTCCCCCATCTGAATTCAGGGTCCTGCTGGAGCCCTATGATTCGGTCCTTCCCGCTCTCCAGAGTATCTGCAATGCACTGACCGCCAAGGAAAAAGTGTGGTTCAGCGACAAGGCCAGCTATGCCCTGACAGAGGCCGTACCCAAGGTACTTATTAATGGCCCAGACTGAAGTCTTGCACAAAATAAGTGCCTGTTGTCGTATAGTAACTTCCCATTGTTTAGCCACTTAAAGTGACACATCGATTGCAGAAGTGAAAAAGTCACATATATATATATATTATAATTGACAACTTCTAAAAACCCCAAAGTGACTAGATTGCTAGCAATGCTGTGTAAAGATTCAGCAGGGTTGCAGAACTTTCTTGGAATAGGATAATGTCTACAAAAAAAAAAAATAGTTTTCTTCCCAAGCTAACTGAAGATCTATCTCCCCAGACCTATAGGTACCTCACACAGTACACTCCAATATGCTTAGCAAAAGCAGTGAAAAATGCTTCAGAAATCGAAGGCATGAGAAGAGCTCATGTAAGTATATCATTGTATATCATACGAATAGTAAATATAACAATGTTCTTATATTTCTTTACTTCATTAAATTCTGTATCTAGTTCTCTGAATTTTGATAAAAAAAACAAAACTATTGGGCCTTTTTAGTGTAAGTGTTGAGAACTGATGAAGATCTATAATGACTGCAGGATTCTATAAAGGCACATGGAAGGTTCCTGGATGTTACTAGGTGTGTGTGTGTGTATATATATATATATATATATATATATATATATATATATATATATATATATATATATATATATATATATATATATATATATATATATATAATTATAGTATATCTGCATATCTATTTATTTTTATGTACCGTACTTTATTTTATTAAGAAGTGATTATACACTGCCTAAAATCAAATGGATACACAGGGATATCATACACCTAGTAAAATACAGGAACCTTCCAGAACCATTTTAATAAGCGCATTCTACTCTGTATTTTTATTGGACTTTTATACTTTATTTAATTACATTATATTTTAACGCTATTACAAAATAATATACCTTGTAATATTAGTAAAAGCTAATTGCCTTTTTCAAATATAGTCGAAGACTTTCTTTTCTTGAGTAAGATGGGTGATACGATGGTCATTCGACTTTTTATAACTAATTTGTTTTCTCCTCATTTATTAAATAACATGGATATAAAGCATAAGGTGGTCTTGCCAATACTTTTTAGTTTAACCACTGTATTTGAAGTTCTGCTCCAAGTTAATTTCTAATTTTCTAGAATTTTCAAACATTGCGCATAATGTTGTAGATGCTCACTTCTAATAACAGGTCAGATTTAATTTACGGTTTGTAATATGTATTCACTTAACTAAAGTCTATTTAGATTCTTAGTGGTCAGCTTCTATTTGCTTAAGGGGCTGTGTCCAATTTGCCGAGCCACAGTTTTACAAGCAATATGTTTTTTTTTTTATCTTGCTGTTTGTGTTTTTTAGAACACAGCAATATATTTATTAATAATAATAATAATAATTAATAAATGTGAATCAAGATAGCCAATGTTTTTATAAAAGGAGTCCTTGCTGCAAAGGACATGATCATACTATAATGATAATAACAGGGACTGGATTTCTTGGCCTTTGGTAGCATGGATGTATTTTTTTCTGTAGTGTTCATACCAAGATCTACTATCTTCTCAGCACTCCCAGAACATTTAGACAAGTTGCACAGTATGCGCGCACCTTATTTTCTCCCACAGCTACACTATGAAATAATTTTACAGTCAACAGGAATGCAGTGCTCTCTGCACAGCAATGTTTGGTGATCTATTAGTCAAAGATTGTTGGGAAAATTTCCCTTTATAGTTCCTCGCTCCCTGCCAACACAATCAAGGGGAGGAAAAACCAGGATGTCTTATCAGGTTTCTTTATTTACAAGCTTGAAGGCAAAAAAAATGCAGTCTGTCTGTGTAACAGCAGAATGAACTGAATTACAATGAAAAGACGCTGAGTATATGAATTTACAGAACAAAATGAAAACAAACCAATTATGGTCATGACCTATTATTGCAGATAGCACACACACACATATATTATATTTACCATTACCAAATGTCATTCCATTCCTATAAGTGGCCAGTCGGTAACGGTCTGTGTGACCAGTTAAAAAACGTTTGTAATCCACTGACGTCAAAAGCTAGTTGTATGCCAAACAAACTTATACTAATATTGAGTCGCCATTGCATATGCCAGGGCTTTTAGTTAGGAATTTCATTTAAAGCAAAGAAATATCATTTAAAGCCATATAAACTTATTATTAATGACCGCAATAGAAAATGGAATTTCATACAAAATAGTGGCCACAAAACAAGCGTTTTACAATTCTGTCTTTTAGGCATCATGCCACGTTTCCATGTTCTGTACTTCATCACAGCTGCTTTCCTTTACGATCTCATATACAACTTCCATTCCTTTATTTTATTCTTCTTTCCTTTTTTTAGGTGAAAGATGCTGTGGCACTTTGTGAGTTTTTTGCCTGGCTGGAGAAAGAGGTAAGCAGAGTACATTTTGCATCTTGTGGATGATCATAAGACTCTCCGCTGATTTCTAAGTACTTAAACATTCTTTGAAAATTCATCTGTTCAGAGAAGCGTACCATTTACTGCCAGTGTAAGCGCTTTTGAAGTTAAATCTGTTTTTTAGTTGAGTGTAACTATGTTTAAATTATATTTACTATCTTAAACTTTCTTTTGCTGCTGTTTGCACACTTATGTTTAATATTAATAAATGGTGAACTAAAAAATAGATGTTACTTACTGGCCCTTTAACTCCACAAGGCAAGGTTATCTATTTTGTCTCTCTCACACTTTTCCATGCATCTTACTATATCTGTCAGTCAGTCATGCAAGCAAGCCCCCCCACAACTCTGCCTCTGCTACCCCAATTACCTCTTACCTTTATGTACACACACACAGAGCAGGCATATGCTTAAAAGGAGCCATGTATAAAGTGGTATTGGATTCAAGTGAAATGCACTTTGGACTCATTTGCATTTCCCCTTCCCAGAGAGCAATTCAATAACTGTATTTATAACTGTATATATAATCTCTTGTTTGACCATCGTCAAATGTACCTTATTTTAATTTATCTGTATACTGTACTGTACCCCTTGACACCGTAATCTGCTGGCGCTCTACAAATATAATATAATAATGCGCACTCTAAAGTTAAACTGGACAACAGTCACATTTCTGGAGAGATACTTTTTTTTTTTTTTACAAGTAGTTTTTATTATGCAATAGTAAATTACATTACGAACCATAAGCATTCATATCCGGTAGATACATCTTTCACATATATAACTTCATCTTGTACTTGTATCTACGAAACTGGCTCATAATCTTGAAGTATCAAATTGTTAGATTATTATTTTCATAGTACCCTCCCCGGGGAGCCATTTGCCAAAGCCTATTGTTTTTTTTGTTAATTAAACAAATTGTAGTTTCTCAAACTTATAATATTGGTACAGTCCAATTCCCAACTGGGGAAAGGAAAAAAAGAAAAAGATAAAAAAATAAGAGATAGAAATTATAAATCGTAGAACAGTTCCTTCACAGATTAACCAGGTTGAAAAAACAATGTCAAGCATTTCTTACCTCCATTCGCCTCCTCCAGGGCCGCCTACTCCCCCCCCATCTCGCCCTTTACCTAACGGTTCGTATTAGATTCTAGCGAAATACTATCAGGTTCCATTAACCATGGAGCCCATATATCCATAAACTTAGGAACTGAGTTTCTGGAGAGATACTTTTAATGAATAGGAACTGATAAATAGATATAAGTTAAAGTATGATATATGTATATTGATAATAAATACATATTTCTTACTGATGTTCTTGTACAATTTATATAAGATAAAAAATCCTACCTGCAAAACTGAAAACTACAGATATCTAAACTAAGCTAAAGATACCGTGAAAAGGTATGTGATTGGGTTTGATGAGTTCCCAATCTAGTAGGCCAAGCTCTCCGGTAGTTCCTTCCAATTGTAGTATGTGAATCCTCAAGGTGCCCTCCCTGTCTGGTGATAAATATGGGTTGTCATATGTGTCGCTACTCCCCCCGGACACTGTTCACGCCGGTGCCGTGTAGGTAAGCAAGAGTTAAGAGGTGGTGGTGGGGGAGGATTTTTGGAAAGTCAAGAGTGCACGATCTGGGGTGTATGTCTATAAATAGACTGGTGTCTTTTTGATCAAAGCATGAGTACTCACACTCGTTTTACCAAAAAGAATAAATCTTTATTTGCAAGGTTCAAATCCAAGTCAAATGTATAAAATTGGTAAAGGCAATAAAAGTGTATCAAACGCGTTTCGCTGATGTTAATCCGCAGCTTCCTCAGTGATAAATAAATACCTCTCCAAGGTCGAGGCCTGCTCTGACCAATTGGGTGAAGTCTCGAGTAACTAAAAATACACAATTATACAGATCACTATTTTTTTTAATTTTTTTTAACATACCTGATTTTAATACTTTTTTTGCTGCAGACTCCTAACTAAAAAAATTCTAATGAGGCTGCGCTTTACTCTCCTTGAGTGTAGGGAAGGAGCTATATCCAGGCTTACCTGTGATTTCATTTTATCTGTAATCTTAGGTTTCCATTGTAACTGAATATTCATAATCATGCAGCGAAATCTACAGAAACCACAAGTCTGTTTCCTTTTAGTGTAAATCGATCTAGATGTAAACAAAATACCACATGTAAGGAGTTTATATATATTTCCTGGAAGCAGTTAGTTTCTTGGAGTGCTGTAGAGGGATACTATTACATGTAGAAACTACCCAATGTTGTTTATTTTCTTGCAGATTATAAAAGATACAGTTACAGAAATCTCTGCATCGGATAAGGCTGAAGAGTTTCGAAGGTGAACTAAAAATATAAATTGATTTCCAAGGGTGATACTCTAACTTTAACATATGATTAAGCGGATAACACTGGGGATCATCCTATTTATTTTTTACCTTGCCAGAGTCACCATTGATGGCACACCTCTTGCTTTATTATTATTATCCTTTATTTGTGGTGTGCCAACATATTATAGCGCTATACATGGGTTAAGTACAAGGCAAATACAATATTAACACATGAAAAACAATAGAGGGCCCTGTCTTTGAGCTTAAAATCAATCGTACATTGAACTTGTTCCCAGAGCACCGATTGAAAACTCGCAAACTTACATCTAAAGGGTTTGGGTGTGGTACAGAAGGGTGATAGATACAAGATGGCGGTGTGTAAGGCAATAGGCTCAAGCAAGTGGAGGTGTCTGTTTGTTGCACTTTAAATTGTGGGTGAAAGTCACACTATGCTGTAGAGTGTACAGTTGGCCATATTAAGGATGAAGGTGATAAGTTTATCTAAAAGATACATTTTTTGTGAGTTTTTGCGGCAGGAAGATCGTCTAGTGGAGCGACGCAATGAGTTCCAAAGAATAGGGGAAGCACTATACAAGTACTGAAGGCGTGATAAGAGAGGAGGAAAGAAAAAATGTAATTAACAGAGCGGAGGGCGGATGGGGGATTATTTTGAGACACGGGTGGAGATGTAAGGGGGTGCACTCCTGTTGGGAGCTCTATATGTTGGGGACATAGTCTTAAATTTAATTTTGGCGGCTATGGGAAGCGTATGGAGTGCCTGACAGAGAGGAGCTTCAAACAATGACGGTAGAGTATGGTAGAGTATGGTAGAGTATGGTAGAGTATGGTAGAGTATGGTAGATGGGTCTAGCTTGCTTGCTCTCCGGTTGCATACCAATAGTGGACATTCAAAATCCAACCTCTCCCCCATCTATTTGCAGATCCCATCTTTATTTCCATCTTTTCAGAACACTCACACACCTCCTTTAACTTCACTTGTCGTTTCCATGCTGATAACACCAAAATCATCTTCTCATTTACTACCCTCACCCTGGATTTATCCTCTTCTCGTTCCTCATAGCCATTCACTTCTGGATGGGGAGTGCGTCCTCCTCAATTCAACAAAATGGAAGTTCTATATTTTCTTTTTATTATATGCCCACATTCAACTCCCACAAACTCCTTCCCACCCCTATCTGTCATACCAGGGATAGGCAAGTTTGATGCTGGAGAGCCACACACAGGATTTGAGCATTTCAGAAGGGATATCCTTATATCCTTGCCTGTGTGTGGCACTCCAGGCCCAAACTTCCCTCCCCCTCTCTCATACCATTATCTGCAGTGTGACATTTTTGTGTTTATTTACAACTAGCGACTTGCCAATCAAAAATGACGGCAATAACATTTTAAGCCTGGCAATGCTGTTTGCCACACAAAGCAAGTCTCTCCCTTTGGTGCTCATTGCGAGCCTGTCCCCTGCTCTACTTTATGGGCCTCGCGATGAGCCGCTCCTTGTAGGCCTCGGGCAACCCTCAACTTTTGTACCTCGCAATGAGTGCCAAAGCCCCCCCCCTTACTCACCCTCTACTTTCGCTGATCATTGCAGGTGTTGGCCAACCGGCAACATTCTGGTCTTGCGATGAACACCTTCGGCGCTCATCACATGCTCCTCAATGAGCGCCTTGGTCGCTCACTGCGAGCCTCTCCCCACTCTCTCCCTCGCGTGTCTCATTGCTCCCTCCCCTGTGACTCCTTGCACCCTCCCCCGCCCCTCCACTGTGTCTTTCTACCCCCTCTCCTCCTCTGTACTCCTGTTTGCATTTACGTGTGTGAAACCATTTTTGGGCTTGGGAACTTGTTCATTTTCCCCAAGTCCGAAAGTTTTTCTGATTTATGGGCTTGAAAACATTTTACATCTTTACTGCTGACATTTTTTTTCCTTACTTTCAGACCTCCCAAAAACGGCAAACAAATCTAAAATTAGCGTGCAACCTCAATCACAGGCACCCTTTGGCGCTCATCGAGAGGACTGCAATTAGCTCCTTTTGCTCTCATTGCAGCCCTGTCAAACTCGTAACTTTCAAGCCTCGCAATGAGCGCTTATTGCGCATATGCACGCCGTAGCTTTTAACATTGCGTGACCAACATTCGGAAGTATGATATATATATATATGACTAGGAATTTGCTTGTCAAAAATGATGGGAGTAAAATTGTAAGGCTAGCAATGCTGTTTTCCACACAATGTGAGGCTAAGGGCCCTCTGAGCACCTTTGGCGCTCATTGCGAGCCTCTCCCCTTGCGTACTTTAAAGGGCCTGCGATGTACGCTTTAGGCGCTCATCTTATTCCCCTCCCCCCATGTAGTTTAGGGGCCACGCCATGAGTGCTACTGGTTTTGGTAAAGTGTTACTGCGTTGGTGTAAATTTTACTGGTTTTCCTTAAGTGTTACAGGTTTGGGGCTGTTTTTTGCGAGCTTCGGCCTTGTTTTTGTTCTTTTGCGTTTTTTCGTCCGACATTTTTTTTTCTCGCTTAGGCGATTTATAGATCATGAAAAAACTGCAAATATGCCTCAAATTAGGTTGCAACCTCAGTCACAGGCTCCCTGTCTCTCCCCCTGTGCTGGGTGTTAGTTAATTTGCGCTATTTATTTATTTTTCAGCTTTGCGGTTCAGTGAAAAGTCGTATTTCTGCGAGGCCCACAATCCATATACGTGCCTGTAGTCCTAAGTCCTACGGGCTGTAATTTTGCGTCCCTCGCTAAGTGCTGCAAGTCCCGTGTGGTCGACGGCTCGCTATGCAAGGTTTACAAAGCGTGATAAACCCACAAACGTGACCAACATCCTTTAAACTGACAACTATATATATGTGACCCTACCCTCTCTCACATTCTGATATTACATTCCTAGTCACCTGACTTATTCCGTCTGTTAGTTACTTACACACCTTTTATCTCAAGTTCTGCAGCAAAACAACAAATATCCTCTCATATCTGGATTCCTGCAACTCCCCCACGCACTCCTGTAACTCCCCCCTATCCACAATCTCCACCTGAAACCTCTTCAGTCCTCCCCACACAACCCACGTCTCCTCTCCAAGTGGCAAGTTTTATTGTATCTTTCCCACAATAGACCATTTCCTTTTAATCACAATATATTGGAAAGTTGTTTATACTCATTTTTAGGCGGCGCTCTGATTTTGGCAGGACCCATGAGACACTATATATATGTAACTTATTCTGTTCACTCCTCATTTGCTGGAACAAGAGCTTCAGGGACAGTGGCACATTCTGTGGATTATATTAAAAAGTCATGAGTCATATACTGTTGTTATGATGGCAAATTCTCTTTAAAGGGATATGAAGGGTGGATTTTTACTAGGTATATAACATACCTGTGGATTTCCTTTCACGTGCTTTGTATTATTAAGTGGTGCTTTATAAGTTCAGTCTTATTGCATAAAATCAAACAAATAGTCCCTGCATGGGTCTGCCCTCTGGAACTCATGAAGACAAAGACTGTGCAGTGTCTCATACTAGCCAATCAGTGACCTTCTCTCATCAACATGCTGCACAGACATGGTCCCTGATAGGCTAGAACACTACACTGCACAAATAAAGAACATAAAAGAAAATACACAGGAATATGATATGCCTAGTATCACCCAGGAACCTTCCATGTCCCTTTTTACTGCCGTTATTACTGTCATTGAGAGAATTAATTTTCACACTAGTTTATTGCATTTTTTTCAGCCAGCAGGAGGATTTTGTGGAACTCAGTTTTGCTACAATCTCCAGTACAGGACCCAACGGTGCGATCATCCACTACAAGTAAGAGCCTGATGATATACAGCTACTCGCTCACTTACATTACCTGGATTGCTCTACTCACCTCATATTTGTTACAGTATTTCAGTTCACCAAGTCCAACCTTTTTAGATCTCCTCTGATCCTTGTAAGATGTGGATTCATTCTTAATTGATCCAGAGGAAGGCAAACTATAGAAACATTGCCAATTATCTCAAATGTGAAAAAAGATCCTCCTTGACCCCAGCTACTGGCAGTTGGATTACTCTCTGGATCAATGATCCTTCTTTAGTTATGGATCAATGTAATAATAATATCAAGATTACCAGAGTTTACATTAGGGGAATGTCATTTTTTTTTTTAGTTTTTATTAATGGGAATAACAGTTATAACACAGTACAAGAACAACATATATTGTATTCAAATGACATCAGAAAAGGCTTGTGTCTAATTTTCCCAATTTGTTTGCGTTTTGTTGTATAAATTACAATAAAATATGTCATTATGCCTGTACAAATTAAAAGAAAAAAAAAATGTAGAAAAGGGGTGGGGGATGGGATGGGGGGAAGCTTAGTATAATATTGTCCCTCAGGTATGTATATGTATTACCATTATTTATTTTTTATGCTACCATCCAATTCATTTTATTCAAGATTATATCCAACCCCTCTTTAATGTTTTCTACTGAATCTTCTGTCACAGCCTCCTTTGGTAGAGAGTTCCATTTAGTATGACATAAGTGTACCCAATATAAGTTTACAATAAAGTGTTTGTTTCGTTTTATTTCAGACCGGTCGCCGAAACAAACAGGAAGTTGTCAGTGAGTGAGGTCTTCCTCCTGGACTCTGGTGCACAATATAAGTAAGAAATGTTCAGGTCTGAGACGCATGAAGGATTTTTTTTTCTTGATAAAACATCCATGGCTTCCATATTGGAGGACCAATGATGATATTTATATTCTGCTCTTATATAGAACTTTTTACTTGATGTTTTAGAAAGTTTACATATAGCCTATAATATAACATATATTCACACTTGCTTTAATGATGGCAGACATTTTCTGTGTTTCTAAAAGGATTAGACACCTGAGAAGAACCTGATGACATTTATATGCATACATTTTAGGATACCTTCCCCCTCAGGCTCCATGCAAACTATCCAAGATGGAAGTGTTTTTTGTAACTCTAGATGCAGAAATTCAGAATATTTTCTGTCACTCATTTTAATGATTAAAGTCTTAGGCCCTCATTCAATTGCAATTTGGCCAATTGAATAAGGCCCTAAATAAGCACATAACATATATTTTTGAAAGAAGTTTTTAGTTATCAAGCATCTATCCAAAAGAAAGGTTTTCACTAACTAAAAACTTCTTTAATAAAAATATGCTATGTGCTTCTTTAGGGCCCTATTCTATTGGCCACATCACAATTGAATGAGGCCCTAAGTTTGGTAGATGCTTGTGAAGTATGTAATATAATAATAGCACAGGAGCATAAGAGGGGATTACGATTACACGTTAGACTGCTAGTCTATCTGCACTGGAAGGGCCGTCCTGTGGGGATTTACTCTGCCATTGAGTTCTGTTGTTGAGTATTTTATTTGAACATTTCATTTTAACAGAAGTGAATACAGAGCTCATCTGAATCCACTCCTCCCAGGGTTCTAATCCTTTTAAAAACCAGAACAAATGGCTGTCGTCATTAAAGCATAACTGAATACAGTAGTTACAAATGAAAAGCAGTGATTATTTATGCTTGCACACGGTGGAATTTACATCTGCTACAATTATCTATAATATATTTATTGAGCAAAGTATAATATTCACAATAACATTTGTATCCAGTGATTGTATACAATGTATCAACACAATAATCTTGGCTCATAATTTATATTTTGTGAGCGTTAGGCATATTTCTATTGTGCTATAAATTACTCATACTAGGGGTGGTGACATAGATACTGTAATAAGGAAAGCGTACATCATTATTCTTGGGGTAGGTGGGATTTATTAATGACAAATAATTACCCTTATACTGGAATATATCAATAAAATCTCATTAACCCAGTGAATATCGCCCCACTTATCCTTCTATACTTACAGATTTTAATATCTAAATACAATTTAGTTTAGGAGCTTGCTATCCCCTCCCTATTATTATTATTATTATTATTATTATTAATAATAATAATAATAATAATAATACAAATAAATGATAATAATACAAATAAGCAATATTATTATTATTCATTATTAACATATTCTGTAGGGCTATACATAAGTTGTTATCAAGGCAAATCAATATTAACACATTACAATGATGGAGGACCCTGTCTTTGAGCTTATAATCCAGTGACAATAGATCTTTGCCCAAAAGCACCGACACAAGACTGAAAACTCGCAGACTTACATTCTAAAGGCATTAGTATACATGAGAAGAGATTCCAATTCAGGATACAGATCCCATTCCCATCTTCTACTGAGGAAGTTATGCACACGTTCGTTTTTTTTTTTTTTTTAGTCATTTTGCACATTATCAAGTCAAGTTCTTCAAAAAGCAAACTAATAAATGTTGCACATCAGTGGTCCTTTAAATAATAATTTCCTGCATGACGTCGTGGTTGGAACTCGGCGTTGTTATTCTGCAGCACAGTTCCATCCTCCCTCCGTTTGCCAAATTGTTTGGACAAAAATTGGTTTAGGCCCTGATTGGCTGGCAGAATAAAACAATCCTGCAAACAATCTGCTTCACAGGGCCAGGTTTACATCTGCAGCGCCCCTAGGCAAAACAGCTTCCTTCCTACCGTGGCTTTCTGGTTCCAGACATTTGCCCCCTATTGACGAGTCTGTGAACTGCAGTATGTCATTTTTTTTTATGCTGAGGAACATTTTGAAATGGGAAATGAGGTGACCCTTACAGGGAAGCATCCCTATGCGGCTACCTAGCTGGCCTAAGGAGAAATCTGGCCATGCCTCTGTACATAATGCACTGTGTATTCAATGCTGTGGTAATGGGGACTCTATACAAAGACATATTTGTTGCACAGAGCACATTTAGGTTTCTGGACTTCAGATCACACCTTTTTCATACCAAAACAAGTACACACCAGTGTACTTTAACCTTTCTCTGTTTATTTTTAAATTGATTCTGTCACCCCAAAATTATTTTTTGTATGCTATTCTTAAAGAGCATAAAAAACATGCTTCTATGTTGTGTTATCCATTTTTTCCTAAAGTAAATCAATCCTGGGAAATTACACGCTGTTGATGCTGCATTTGTATGCAAATGAGCAGCTCATTCATATCAATTAGCTGCTTTGATATGCTAAGTCGCATAATAGTCTGCTTGTCTGTCTCTGTAATGGCCAACATAAAGAGCTGCAATGTTAGTTGGCAGTAAGATCCCTCTTGGCATACAGGAACTGCAAAATTCTAAATATTTCAGGAATTATTTACTGTAGAGAAAAATTGCTAGTACAATGCATAGCCAATTTTTAACAATGTATTTCCCTTCCAGATTTACACATCACCTTAAAGTGTGAGGTTAATAAATCCTATAGGAAGGTCCCAGAAAACAGCCTGTTTGTAAGGTAGAGATGACCGTGTGAGTCAACTGTTGGTTGTTTTCTTTCTTTAAGGGACGGAACAACAGACGTGACCAGGACGATGCATTTTGGCACACCGACAGACTACCAGAAGGTATGGTGCTAAACTCTTGAAAAAAGTTAGACATCCTTTATTATTATTATTATTATTATTATTATTATTATTATTATTATTATTATTATTATTATTATATTTTTTTTTTCTTTCTTTGAATCGCACCAACATATTCCGTAGCGCTGTACAGGGGATAAGAACAAGGAAAATATAATATTAACAGACTGCAGAAGATGGAGGGCCCTGTTTTGAGCTTATAATCTTATGTAGAAAGTGCTCTTACCAAAGCGCCTACAAGATCGGAAACTCGCTCCTTACAATCTAAACGAGATGGAAGAGGCAGAGACCTGGGGAAGAGTAACAGATAGGGAATAGCAAGGGTGAGGAAGGAAGTAAAACAAGGTTTTATTTAGTGGGAGGGGGGGGGGGGGTCTGAAGTGAATGGCTCTAGTATGTAATATGTTATCTGACCCCTAGTGTGAGATTATAATCTGCAAATAGGAAAGTCAGGGGATTTCCATGGCTCTATAAATTTAATCTGAATATGGGCAGGTGGGAGGCAGGGAACTGCTTTCAGGATTTCACAGAGTGAGGCCTATGTGCATCCTAACTCAATATAGTGGTTGGAGTAGGTAAATCCTGTGTCTATTGGGTTAGTTGCGCTTTTTGCGCAACTAACCCAATCGTTTTCATAGTGTGTAACGCTCCAGACAGGAGCGCATGCGCACTATGACATTTTTTGGCGGGCATGTTACTAGTAGAGTGTGTGTGTGTGTGTATATATGTGTGTGTGTATATGTGTATATATATATATATATATATATATATATATATATATATATATATATATATATATATATATATATATATATATATATATAATAAAAAATCCAACCTAAATTAGCATAAAATTCATAGAGACAGCTACAACATTGTTGCAATGTCTGGGGATATTCAGTCTCTGAGCAAAGAATCATGGGATGTGTAGTATTTTGTTTCCGCCAGAAGGAAGCAGCTCAGGTAGTGCTGCTCTGTTTTTAAACCTATGCTAACCTTCCAGCCAAAAGCAGCACAGTGCAGAGATCCATACTTGAATGCAATACTATTGGTTAGTACCAGGTGCCTATGTAGGCAAATAAATCTTCAGGTGTATAAAATAAATCTGTGTAATGTGTGTTTCCGATATAATAAGCAGAGAGAGTGTGCGATTTAGAAAAAAGGTTAAAAAAAAAAAAGGATCTCTTAAAATATGACTGGCACAGTAATTAAAAATGTATGCACATCATGATTAAATTAAAACATAACTTTTGTTAGTATACAGTGGATATAAAAAGTCTACACACCCCTGTTAAAATGTCAGGTTTCTGTGCTGTAAAGATAAATCATTTCAGAACTTTTTACACCTTTAATGTGACCTATAAACTGTACAATTAAATTGAAAAACAAACTAAAATCTTTTAGGTGGAGAAAAAAAGAAAAGAAAAATAATGTGGTTGCATAAGTCTGCACACCCTCTTATAACTGGGGATTAGCTGTGTTCAGAATTAAGCAATTACATTCCAAATCGTGTTAAATAGGAGTCAGCATACACCTGCCATCATTTAAAGTGCCTCTGATTAACCCCAAATAAAGTTCAGCTGCTCTAGTTGGTCTTTCCTGAAATTTTCTTAGCCGCATTCCACAACAAAAGCCATGGTCCACAGAGAGCTTCCAAAGCATCAGAGGGATCTCATTGTTAAAAGGTATCAGTCAGGAGAAGGGTACAAAAGAATTTCCAAGGCATTAGATATACCATGGAACACAGTGAAGACAGTCATCATCAAGTGGAGAAAATATGGCACAACAGTGACATTACCAAGAACTGGAGCTCCCTTCAAAATTGATGAAAAGACGAGAAGAAAACTGGTCTGGAAGGCTACCAAGAGGCCTACAGCAACATTAAAGGAGCTGCAGGAATATCTGGCAAGTACTGGCTGTGTGGTACATGTGACAACAATCTCCCGTATTCTTCATATGTCTGGGCTATGGGGTAGAGTGGCAAGACGAAAGCCTTTTCTTACAAAGAAAAACATCCAAGCCAGGCTACATTTTGCAAAAACACATCTGAAGTCTCCCAAAAGCTTGTGGGAAAAGGTGTTATGGTCTGATGAAACCAAGGTTGAACTTTTTGTCCATAATTCCAAAAGATATGTTTGGCGCAAAAACAACACTGCACATCACCAAAAGAACACCATACCCACAGTGAAGCATGGTGGTGGCAGCATCATGCTTTGGGGCTGTTTTTCTTCAGCTGGAACAGTTCAAAATACCAGTCAATATTGGCACAAAACCTTCAGGCTTCTGCAAGAAAGCTGAACATGAAGAGGAACTTCATCTTTCAGCATGACAACGACCCAAAGCATACATCCAAATCAACAAAGGAATGGCTTCACCAGAAGAAGATTAAAGTTTTGGAATAGGCCTGCCAGAGCCCAGACCTGAATATGATGGAAAATCTGTGGGGTGATTGGAAGAGGGCTGTGCACAGGAGATGCCCTCGCAATCTGACAGATTTGGAGTGTTTTTGCAAAGAGTGGGCAAATCTTGCCAAGTCAAAATGTGCCATGCTGATAGACTCATACCCAAAAAGACTGAGTGCTGTAATAAAATCAAAAGGTGCTTCAACAAAGTATTAGTTTAAGGGTGTGCATACTTATGCAACCATATTATTTTATTTTTATATTTTTTCTTCCCTTTACCTAAAAGATTTCAGTTTGTTTTTCAATTGAGTCGTACAGTTTATAGGTCACATTAAAGGTGGAAAAAGTTCTGAAATTATTTATCTTTGTCTCATTTTTTTACAGCACAGAAACCTGACATTTTAACAGGGGTGTGTAGACTTTTTATATCCACTGTACAAATAAAATCGCTAATTTAAAACGAGCAGATTTAAAAATGAGTACAAAACAAACCCAACAGAAAAATCCAAAGTATTTAGCAAATAATGAATTTAATTTATTATTATTATTATTATTATTATTATTATTATTATCATTTATTTGTATCGCGCCAACATATTCTGCAGCGCTGTACAGGGGATAAGAACAAGGGAAATACAAGTTTAACAAATTCAAAAGTTGAAGGGGTTTTGAGCTTAGAATCTTAGCAGAAAGTGCTTTATCCCAAAGCACCCTACAAGACTGGAAACTCGCTACTGACACATATAACTAAATGTAAGTGCCCTTTGCTGTTAAAATATATAGCTTTCAAGCTCAGTTATCTAACACTTCCTCTCAACATCTCTAAGCAGAAGATATTAGAAAAGATCCGCCGAAGTTGATTACTTAACTCACAAAGCGCTTGATGATAACCAATGAGGGATGCAGAGATGGTTATATCGGTGTAAATAGATATACTTTTAACAACACTTATAAGCCTCTAAGTTTTTTACTTTATCTAATCTAACACATGCTGCTTATATCAGACACACATTACATGGAGTCATTCTATACATGTAAATATTTATATTATTTGAAAATATAACTTGTTTTCCCCACCCCCAGAGCTGCTTACAGGCACAGTGCAGCTACCAATAGAAACGCTGCATTTGGGTACAGATTTTAACACTGTACCCAGACATGTTACAGAGCAGTGCCTGGCTCCTGCTATCACAGATTGCTACAGCGCATTAAAATGAAGTGGCTGTCTGCGATTTGGCCAAAACTAATTACAAATGAGCTAGATGTCCAGGGGGGTTAACTCACAAAAGCAACTGCTTTGAAACTCAAGCGATTTATCCAACATCAGGGAGAGTTTGCTAATGTTATTATTATTTTTAAATCTTTTTAATACTAAATGGATACTGGAAACATTTTTTTTGCTGCATTGGAAAGAGGGTCTTTGATAATGTACCACTGTGTGTTTTCTTTTTCAAACCATGCTATTGAAAAAACTGATTCAAATGTTTAACTGATGTGGAGGCTTGCCCCGTAGAAGTAGGAGTCCTAGTATAAAACAATAATTAGATGAATATTATATTGTACGGATTGCTTATTGCAAGGGACCCCACTTATTTTGGCGCTACAGGGTCACCGCTCTTATCAGGTCTGGTCCGGAGATTTACTTGATAAATATTCTCTATTTTTAGGAGTGCTTCACATATGTCTTAAAGGGACACATTGCTGTGAGCGCCTCTGTTTTTCCCAATGGAACAAAAGGTACGTTTTCCTAATAATGTTGCTTTAACCAAGTGAAAAAAAGCGCTATGAATGTGTAAAACTGATGTTTAAAAAAATAAATAAAAATCCACCTTTAATCGTCAAACAGTCCTAACTAGTGTCTGGCGCTTCCTAGGTTATGCAAGGGCCAAAAATCACAAGAACATTCCGATTGCTGCAAAAAAAAACAACAAAAAAAACATTGGCTTATTTGTGTTGATTTTTTATACAATATAACCCCAAATTGGACTAAATTGTGCGATTATAGGCAACTTCCGCTAAGATTTAATGTAAACAAAGAGTTTGTGTGCTATAAAAGCTGACCCTGCAGCATATAAAAAACACTGTACACTGTTCCCTCTTGATTGTGTCTGCTCTACATGATGGTGCATAGGTGTGCAGCCTCCTGAATGGGTCTTATTGGTACCCAGCCTCACTATATGTAATTCAAGTGATATAAAAACGGATAAATAATAATAAAAAAAAATCATATTTAACAGTTTATTTTAAACGATGTTAAAGGGATATGGGAGGTTCCTGGATGCTACTAGTAATATAATATCCCTATGTATCTATTTACTTTTAGGTACTTTATTTTATTAAGAAGTGATTATAAGCTCTTTTTTTACTGCATAAAATCAAACAAATATTATTTGCTTGGGTCTGCCCTCGGCAGCTAATGAAGACAGACTCTGCTGTACTTGCTGTGCTGTGTATCATACTAACCAATTAGTGACTACCTTTATGCAATATGCTGCTGAGACGTTATCCCTGATAGGCTAGGACCCTACACTGCACTTCCAGCTCTACAGCGTCTGTGTCTGCATACATTACAGAGGGCAGACCCATACAGGGACTATTTGTTTGATTCTAGGCAGGAAAAACAGAGCACTTATAAAATAACACCCAGGAACCTTCCATATCCCTTTAAGGTAACGGTTGTGCCAGACATTTTCTGTATCTAAGACCCACAGGAAATGTTAATTAACTGAGCGTTTTGTTTTCTTTCATTGGTTTTACTCATAATTGCATAATTTCATCCTGCGTCCCTAAAGTCATTAAACTTGGTAAAATTCTGAAACCATAATTAGACAGACAGTGATTAAATAATTATGATAATAAGAACTTCTGATTTTATATGAAAAATGTCTCTGGGGGCCTCATTAGAAAGTGGGTGCCAATGTAATCGGAAGAACAATGTGTTTGTTACCAATTATTGTCAGGATAATTTATTAGATTAGAGATGTGCTGCTAAGAAATGTTATTAATAAGCTCATTAAGTATGTAGGGATCTGTCACCACGGTCTGTATTCACTAACATTCAAAATAGCACTGACCTGGACAATGAGGTCCCTGGTGCAAAATAATACGAGGGCCCCCTTTTCTGACCCCTATAGTGGTCAAGAAAAAAAAAAAAATAAAAAAAAATAAAAAAAAAATAAAAAAAAAAAAATATATATATATATATATATATATATATATATATATATATATCACATATATAGTTGTCATAACTGCGGGTTGTCAAAAGTTGTTGCTAACGCTGCTGCCCTCACGAAGCGTGGGACGCAGGTGCTGGCAAGGAGCGCCAAAGGCGTTCCTTGCCAGCAACTACGGACCTCGCAACATTTACGGACTTACGACACAGCAAGGGGGGGGGGGGGGGGGGGGAACCAGGACCTCTGCAAGTGAAGTTACACCTCCATTTAAGTCCAAATTGAAGTTTAGACACCCGAAAGCGAGGGAAAATATGGCAGCCGAAAAAAATGAGAACGAGGCTACACGACCCTCAACAAGCAAAACGCAACCAAACACATACGGATTTTCCGAAAAAGCTGTACGAGGTCCAAGAACAAGGACGCAAAATTACCAACAGCCGCGTACCACACATTAGGCGCCATTTTACAACACTAACTTACACAATGCGGAAGTACACAGCTACCCTAACGGATTTTCCTCGCGCACGCACACTATTACACTACACACTGGACACACTGGACACATTACGGACACTTACACAGCAGCTCCACAGCACTGAAAACACACATTGTATACTGCAGCAACATGAAAATGGATTGCCAGCTCTTCAGCATAATGCTTCCTGCATTTAATAGGTAAAGTATATTCCTTTTATTAATGTATTATTTAGTTCATTACCATACACCAAACAGCAGTAGCTCACTTACAATTTGATTCCCGTCATTTTTTGATGGGCAATGTTCTAGTAAATATATTCTACCCCGTTATGGGCCCTGGGGCTTTTCACCTGCTGCACCAGCAGTAGCTCTACCACTGATTCACATATTGATAGTATTATCTTTGAAGAGCATTATCTTTTAAGAAGCTACAAACAAGACAAGCTTCTACAGGACCATTATTATTCAAGAAAATTGTATGTTTGTATATTATTTGTATATTTACACACACAGTCCAATCACAAATAACCTCTGCAGCCTGGACAGCAGCTAGGCATCATGGTAGTGAGTCAATAAGATGCTGGAAGATTGGCAAGGGTATCTGGAGCCATGCAGACTGCAGTCTATCCGACAGCTGCTAGAGTGCATGGTGGAGGATCCATACAGGAACATGGCGATCAAGGTGGTCCCACAGGTGCTCAGTGAGGTTCAAGTCCGGGGAATTCAGAGACCAAGGAAGGGCTTGGAAGTCTTCATCATGCTCCTCAAACTACTCCTGGAAAATTCTGTCCACATGACATATTGCATTGTTCTCCTCGAAGATCGTATTCGCTCCTGGGAAGACAGTCAACATGTATGGATGTACTTGATCTGCAAGGATGGATAGATAACCTAATCGGTATGAGTGGACCCAGACGATGCCAAGAAAACATTCCCCAGACCATAACGCTTCTGCCACCAGCTTGTGTTCTTCCTTCAATGGTTGCAGAGTGTTTGTTCTCAGAGGTTTCACGCTTGATACTCCAACGTCCAGCCAGTTGATGGAGCAGAAATCATGACCCATCAGAGAAGGCAACCGTTTGCCAATTGGAAGTGGTCCAATCTTGGTATTGTCATGCAAATTGAAGCCGTTTCTGATGATGAACCCTCGTTGGCATGGATGTAGTGACCAGACATTTGCTTCGAGGCCCCATACACAGCAGGTTTGGCCGTGCTGTTATTTCAGACACACGTCTGGTAGTCCCCTGGTTTGTTTGGACGGTGAGTTGCTCAACTGTAGCCTGTTGGTCGGCGTTCACAGCTGACATCCACCTCTGACAGCAATGGCACATGGTGCTCCGCATTTTTTACGCTGTTTATATGCAGTGGTGCCATTTGTCCAATCGCGGTACACTTTAACCAAAGCAGCACGCGAACAGTTCACAAACTGCGCTGCTTCAGAAATACTTCCACTCTTGGTCCAAAAGACAATGGCCCTCATCCTTTTCAAAGTCTGATAAATTGCATGCACACACACTTATATAAAATTAAATAAACCGATATGATTCCATCTTGTTTCAACACTTCCTGGGAACTTGGAGCTTGAAGGAACTGCTTTTACTGCTTGCTGCTTTTAAATTCAAACAAAGAGTCCCTGTATGGGTCTGCCCACTGCAATGTAGGCAGACCCAGACTCTGTAGGACTGGATGTGCAGTGTAGTGTCTCAGCCTATCAGGGACCACGTCTAAGCAGCATGTTGATGAGAGATGGTCACTGATTGGTTAGTATGAGGTACTGCAGAGTGTGTCTTCATGAGCTGCAGAGTGTCAGTGCGATTGATCTGACGTAAATATTACACTGTATAGATTAATATAGTTTCTTAAAGTATTACAGTGTAGAGATTGATTAGGGTCAAAGATCAAGTTATCGACAAGTATACGCTGTGTGCAGAAATTGCTTTTATTGGTAATCACATATAATAGTTGTCAAACTACGAATCGTCGTCGCGCAAAGCGAGGGACGCAGTTTGGGGGCCGGATTTGCGGAAGGTGGAGGCTCCAACGTCGGCTGCAATGAACCCGAAGGACGCATTTGCGGAGGTGTAGGCTCTACGCCGCCTCGCGAGTGGTTACACACACCCACACAAGCAGAACTTTGACAAAATAGATCTAACACGCAATGACTAAATATGGACACAAAAAAATACGAGCCGCGGGAAAAAAAATAAAGCTGTACAAGATACACTCTTACCAAGGACGCTACATCATACACAGCCGCGTATCGCATACACATTCGCCGCCATTTCACAACACTAACTTACACAATGCGGAAGTACACAGCTACACTAACGGCTTCCCCTTGCGCACGCAGCCTATTTACACTACACACTGCACACATTGCTGACACTTACACCTCAGCTCCACAACAGTGCAAACTTACATTGTATGCTGCAGGAACATCAAAACAGATTGTCAGCTCTTCAGCACAATGCTTCCTGCATATATTACTTCCAAATAGGTAAAGTATATTAATTTATTAATTATTTAATTAGCATACAAAAAAACATACACACAGAAAAACACCAAAAAACACAAAAGCAATACACTGCGTGCCTCACAACGAGCGCCAACGCTGCTCATAGCACACAAACTACACCAGGGGACAGCCTTGCAATAAGTGCAAAAAACAGATCAGCGCCGACCTTACAATGACAGCAAAAGCGCCTCTGATAAAAAAAATAAAAAATACAACAACCAAGAGGCTCGCAATGAGCGCCGAAGGATCTCAGACCACCCAAAAAATTAATGTCTGTGGCAAACCGCATTACCTGCCTTGCAATTTTATTGCCCCGTCATTTTTGACGGGCAAGTCGCTAGTAATAAATATCAAGGATAAACAATTAGAAGTGAGTGCACTTGTAAGCTTTGATATTTGGTAAGGTCACAATACAAACCATATGATGTGTATTACAATCCCTTTGGATGACTGAATAACAGTTAGTCTTAAAATACTTAATATTCGGTTAGATCAATATATCAATCAATAAGCAATGGATACAAATTTATACAATATAGATTAACAATATATGTTAATACAAT
Organism: Discoglossus pictus; assembly: GCA_027410445.1. Lineage (NCBI taxonomy): Eukaryota > Metazoa > Chordata > Amphibia > Anura > Alytidae > Discoglossus > Discoglossus pictus. Next base: position 201,956 of record JAPZIH010000549.1, read on the forward strand.
CTGTGTTTGGTTATTTTAATTAGGAATATATACACAGAGAATATAATCTTATAAAGTTTGGTTACAGTCTGTCTATATATTGTGTGTGTGTGTGTGTGTGTGTGTGTATATATATATATTAATAATTAGCAATATAACCTATCACTCGAATGAACCAGTAATATATAGTATGATGCTTTTATATAGTAGTTAGAATAAAGAAGTGTGTGTGTGTGTGTGTATATGTATATATATATATATATATATATATATATATATATATATATATATATATATATATATATATGAAGCAATATGTATCAGAGTTGATTATATTGTATGTGATTGTAATATGTGTTGTAATATACTATGGGCCTCATTCAATTGCAATTTGCCCAATTGAATAGGGCTCTAAATAAGCACATAACATATATTTTTTAAATAAGTTTTTAGTTAGTGAGCATCTATCCAAAAGCAAGGTTTTCACTAACTAAAAACTTCTTTAAAAAAAATATGCTATGTGCTTATTTAGAGCCCTATTCAATTGGCCAAATTGCAATTGAATGAGGGCCTTTGTATTTAGGTGTTGGCAAGCTGTTATTTGGGTGTTGGTCTTACAGAATTGATTACATTTAGATTAATTGATCAAGTCGTCAATTCAATCAATAATGATGTAAGACCGTTTGTTGCTTGTGTGATGCAAGATGTGGATGTTCTAATAATTGCTCTTAGTAACTGAGCTAAACAGTTATAGTAATTGCACAAAGTCATTGCATTGCATCAATCTGTTTTAGGGGATATGGACACATATTAAAATATTGTATTTACACCTACCCTCCGGAAGGCCAATTTGTCTGGGTCTGTGACCACTCCCAAAAGGGTAACGGAAGGATTGTGATATATGGAGATAAGTTTAACTCTAATACAAACTAAGTAGTTAATCCCATTTTATACATTACCTAAATTATGGAATTCCAGGATAAACACCTGATCACTGGAGGATCCCTTCTCACTGAAGAAATACCTCTTTATGTGATTGGATTGTATAGAGAGAGAGAGAGAATAGAAATATATGTGAAGAAAGACTTGAAGGGGGCATAAGTTATATGCCAAGAATGGCGGTCAGTTTGTTCTCAGAACAGGACTGTCAGAAAAGATTGGAAATAGGAAGGGAAATTGGAAAGAGTAGGCTCAGGGAACCCAAGAACTGGAGGAAATAGCCAAAGGCGAAAGACCCCGAAGAAAAAGGGAAAGCCCCAGACAGAAGATATCAGACAAAAAGCCTAGAATATTCTCTCCTTACTTCTCATATACTCTTCCTTATCACGCGTTGGTTTTCTTCACTCCCTTCTTTAATATATAGGAATAATTAGAATATAATATAATTATATATTGTGAATGTCTGCTTCTAACCACATGGGAGCGCTCTAGTTATATCAAGACGTTATGATCTCGGTATTAATTTTGTGCCAAATTATTTCTAGTAGACTAGACTACGCCATTGTACCTATTATCCTACCACCTGCATGATAACATGTCTGAAGAAACAATAGAACATTGAAGAAACACGTAAGACACTATCTAGAAACTTTACAATGTTTCATTTCAAGTTTCTTACCCAAAAGAGAAATATTTGCAAACTCAGACATATAACTTTAAGAAAGAGACAGATGATGTAGGCCCTTCACGGATTAGAGACATACTGTGCTCGTGTATAATTACAATGGTAACTAGTAAGTAGGCAATGAAGCCACTATATGATGTAATTAATAGATAATGTGGTATTCTTTACCCTCAAAATGCAGGACAAGAGGGCAATCCCATTCAGGGACTATTTGTTTGATGTTAGGCAGAAACCAATCATGGCTTGTAAGCACTTCTTAATAAAATACATTAATGTAAATAAATGCACAGGGATATTATATATCCAGGGACCTTCCATATGCCTTTAATACCATACAATTAAATGTTATTTCACAGTATGCATTTCATGTTAATTCAATGAATCCGGTATTATTTGGTTTACTAATTACTCTTAATTATACTGTTAATTGACTGCATCTTATTAGGTTATAAAATGCTATCTTTTAGTATAATTATTTTGGATTGCGTAGACATGTGCCTGTACAGCTCATTATTGTCTGAAATGAAATATATATATCTACTAGCGAATTGCCCGTCAAAAAATGACGGCAATGAAATTGTAAGGGTGTTTGGTGCATATAATGTGGCTGATTTAGCGTCCTTCGTTTTCTATGTCTTGCGACTTTTTCGGAATATCCGTAGCTGTTTGGTGGTGTTTTGCCTGTTTAGGAACCTTTAGCCTCGTTTTCGTTTTGTTCGGCGGACATTTTTTCTCTCGCTTAGTTGATTTTCGGGTCTCTAAACTCCGAAATTTGTGCTTAAATGGAGGTGTAACTTCACTTGCAGAGGTCCTCGGTGCCCCCCCTTGCTGTGAGTAACCTTTTTATGTGTTTGTTGTTTGTATTTGTTGTGTTTGTAATGTTTTTGGGGTTGCGCGGGTTGCGTCCTTGTTTTTTAATCTTGTAGGTGTTTTTCGGCAAATACGTAGGTGTTTGGTGGTGTTTTGCGTGTTTCTGGTGGTGTTTTGCGTCTTTAGAATGCTGTAGCCTCGTTTTCGTTTTTTTGCGGCGGCCATTTTTTCTCTCGCTTAGAGAATTTTTTAGTGTCTAAACTCTTTTAATTTGAGTTAAATTGAGGTGTAGCTTTAGTTTTTGAGGTCCTGGATGCTTCCTCTTGCTGTAGGTAAGCTTTTTATGTATTTGTTGTGTGAATTTGTTGTATTTTTCATGTGCGTGTGTTGCGGCCGATTATTGCGAGGTCGTAATGGGTCGTAACGTGTCTCGTATTTTCCTTGCGTAACGGCGAAAATTTTGCGAGGGTTGCAGTTGCTGGCAAGGAGCCACTTTGGCGCTCTTTGCCAGCAACTGCGACCCTCGCTTTGCAAGGGCCTCAGTTGCTGGCAAGGAGCGCCTTTGGCGCTTCTTGCCAGCAACTGCAGCCGTCGCTTCGGGAGCCTACAAGCATTAGCAACAACTCGCATGCTCACAACTATATATGTGATACACCACCATTACTCATTTGAACTACACTTATAAATATGCAGCATGTTTATAGATAGTGAAAAAATATAGTTCAGTCTCCAATTTATTACCCTTTTCTGCAGTGGAATCCACCATTTTGGCTTCTGCTGATCAGCTTTTTGGGTCTACCTGCACAATAGCCCCTAAAGTACCCCTCGCTAGCTTGTGCAGAGTATACCCACCATAAGGACAGGCCAGACACATGCTCCATGAAGACTACAAGATAAGTTGGGGATGAGCCATTGTGACAGCTTCTCCTTGCAATTAATCCAGGTTTAGTGAATCTAGCCCAATATAGGTTTAGAAATGTTGTTCATTGATTTTGTGACACTTGATGGCAATGTGCCTTTTATCTTTTAGGTCATCTCCTTGACTCCTTTGCCCGCTCAGCATTATGGGAATCGGGTCTGGATTACTTGCATGGAACTGGACACGGGGTGGGGTCTTTCCTGAATGTCCATGAGGGGCCGTGCGGCATCAGCTACAAGACCTTTGCAGATGAGCCTTTGGAGGCCGGAATGATCCTGTCTGATGGTACAAAGTGTTCTGTCCTGGGAAATACACACAGACAATTCAGTACTACATAGAGCACAAAGCACAGAGGGTCACACACATGTGGGGAGGGAATACTTTGGTTAAGTTGGTTTATAATATAAATGTAAAGGTAGATTAGACCCACCCAGAGTAATAGAGTAAATAATTATGTTTAAACAGATGATTTAACCAGTAGCAACAGGGAGATACTATTTTGTAATTAGCAATGCTCTTGTTCAGTCGCGTCTTGTGTCTGGTTGTGCTCACCCATAAGGTTTTCATTGCAAAGATACTGGAGTGGGTTGTCAGTTCCTTCTCCAGTGGACCGTGATTTGTCTGTCCTCTCTGCTATGACCTGCCCATCTTGGGTGACCCTACATGGTATAGCTCACAGCTTCACTGACGCACACAAGCACCTTCACTACGACAAGGTAGTGATCCAGAAGGGGAATTAGCAATACCTAATAATAAAACCTGCTATGGTATGTTTGCCTTCCATTGCTTATTTGTGCTTGTTATCATTTGATAACGTTTCTGGTAGATACACTGTGATTAATGCTAAGTTACAATAATATTCTACACAATTTATGTAAGTTTGCTTGCCATCTGGAACCTTGCAATATTAGTAGGGAGTGATAATTCATCTTTTTTAATTTTTTTAAATTTTTTTTAGTGAACTGTAATAAGTTAGTTTTATAGAGAACTCATAGGTTTAGGATAATGTGTTTTTTGTTTTTTTCTTGATGACACTGAAAATATAAACTATTTTTGAGTTTCAGCTCTATCAAGACTGGGTCTGCCATGTTCAGTGCCGGGCAGAGGAAAGACCCTCGCTTTCCTTTTTAGTGCCTGGCAGGGAGAGGACCCTCGCTTTCCTTTTTAGTGCCTGGCAGGGAGAGGACCCTCGCTTTCCTTTTAGTTCCTGGCAGGGAGAGGACCCTCGCTTTCCTTTTAGTTCCTGGCAGGGAGAGGACCCTCGCTTTCCTTTTAGTGTCGGGCAGAGGAAAGACACTCTCTCTTTCCTTTTAGTGCCTGGCAGGGAGAGGACCCTCGCTTTCCTTTTAGTGCCGGGCAGGGAGAGGACCTTCTCTTTCCTTTTAGTTCCGGGCAGGGAGAGGACCCTCTCTTTCCTTTTAGTGCCGGGCAGGGAGAGGACCTTCTCTTTCCTTTTAGTTCCGGGCAGGGAGAGGACCCTCGCTTTCCTTTTAGTGCTGGGCAGGGAGAGGACCCTCTCTTTCCTTTTAGTGCTGGGCAGGGAGAGGACCCTCTCTTTCCTTTTAGTGCCGGGCAGGGAGAGGACCCTCTCTTTCCTTTTAGTTCCGGGCAGGGAGAGGACCCTCGCTTTCCTTTTAGTGCTGGGCAGGGAGAGGACCCTCTCTTTCCTTTTAGTGCCGGGCAGGGAGAGGACCCTCTCTTTCCTTTTAGTTCCGGGCAGGGAGAGGACCCTCGCTTTCCTTTTAGTGCCGGGCAGGGAGAGGACCCTCTCTTTCCTTTTTAGGGCCGGGCAGGGAGAGGACCCTCTCTTTCCTTTTAGTGCTGGGCAGGGAGAGGACCCTCTCTTTCCTTTTAGTGCTGGGCAGGGAGAGGACCCTCTCTTTCCTTTTAGTTCCGGGCAGGGAGAGGACCCTCTCTTTCCTTTTAGTGCCGGGCAGGGAGAGGACCCTCTCTTTCCTTTTAGTGCCGGGCAGGGAGAGGACACTCTCTTTCCTTTTAGTTCCGGGCAGGGAGAGGACTCTCTCTTTCCTTTTAGTGCCGGGCAGGGAGAGGACCCTCTCTTTCCTTTTAGGGCCGGGCAGGGAGAGGACCCTCTCTTTCCTTTTAGTGCTGGGCAGGGAGAGGACCCTTTCTTTCCTTTTAGTTCCGGGCAGGGAGAGGACCCTCGCTTTTTCCTTTTAGTGCCGGGCAGGGAGAGGACCTTCTCTTTCCTT